>JADBJO010000792.1:392388-394888 GCA_016801955.1 Conus betulinus | reverse complement strand
GGAGAGACTGGGGAGGCAAGAATTCACTTTTTTTGTGCTCCCTTCAAATTCAACCAATAATTTTACGATACGTTAAGGGCGTACGTAATAGATTTTTTTTTCTGTTCAAATTTCACGTTCAATTAGTACACGGATACATTATCACTTCTTTTATTCACTTCATTGGTAGCTGCATGGCAGCACAGATACAGCTCATTTTCTTTCTTTCAAAACGCAGCGTGCATATAGTACATTTCACGTTTCTTCTTTTCAAACACTAAAGAGTACAAAAAAAGTTTTATTTTCTATTTGAAGAATGTGCAATCGGCAACCATAAAAGTCCGGAGTATCAGAAATAAACAGAAGCCTGGTGTCGTTATTTTGCTGCTACCACTGTCAATCATTGGCGAAAAGTCGTCATCCTCTTCTTGTGACATCGAGGCTGACGTACGTTTACGAAACTAATCATAACACGTAATTGGTCTACATCTCCCGTCTCAAAATGAACTTGATTAAAACACAAAACAAAAACAAATCAAATCAAAACAAAACAAAACGGAAATATCCATCGCGTGCTCCACACATAGCAAAATAAATCATACGCCATTGTTGTGGATCTGCCATCACATAAATAAAGTGTCAGCACTTTTTTTCAGGCAAATCAAAATATCAGCTATTTGTGAGTCTGTCTCTTTTTTCCCTTAACAAAAAAAAAAATAAAAAATAAAAAAAAAATAAAATAAAATAAAATAAAATAAAAAAGCGGCACAGTTCAGCCTAGACAATCATGGGTCAAAGTATCTTGGGTTAGACTTGGAAGCTCTCCCGTAGCGTGTCACCACGGGCGGACGTCGATTCTGAACCGAGGTCTGTGCTGGCATGGACACTGGGCTGGTGATACTGCAGGGGAAGAACCCAGGACTGAGGATGATAGTATCAGGCGTGGGAGGGGAGGAGGGCTGGGTTGGCTACTGGCTGTACGGCTGGGGTGTCTGGGAGTTAGGACGGGGTGGTGAGGCTGCACTAGGGGTAGGCAAAGCAGCCTGATGGGTCAGGGATGGAACTGTCTTGGACGGGTCAATAGTTGTCGGAGCCTGCATCAACTCTGCTGGCTGTAGTCTGGTGCATTCCACTGAGGTCTGGGTTCATTTACTGCAATCAGGTGCTGCCTGTTGCGCATGTAGTCACTCTCTCAGATGTGTGACTGTATACGACCTTGGGGTATCACATTGGGATTTGACGACACCTAGTGTTTTGAAACCCTTGTCAGTTTGCAAGCGTACCACTTCCTTGGGTCTCAGTGGTCTCTGTTCTTTGGCGGTTCTGTCGTGATAATTCTTCTGCTGCTGTCGTGCCATTTTGAGATGTCTTTGAAACGGATAGTACTCAAGGGCTTGGGCTTCAACAGCTTTGTTGATGTGGGAAGGGTAGTGCGGGCACGTCTGGACATGAGGCGTTGTGCTGGTGATCCCATCGAGTCTCTTGGCGTGTTTTTCACGTTATGAAGACCCAGCTTGATGTCGGAGCCATCTCTCTTTGATTTCTCCAGAAGTGCTTTGCCTGTTTAACAGCATTTTCTGCCAGGCCATTGGACTTTGGGTAGTATGGGCTGCTCGTGATGTGTGAAAAGTTCCATTCATGTGAGAACTGTTCGAATTCACGACTTACAAAACTGTCTGTCATTGTCTGTCAGTAGCTTCTCGGGTATGCCATGTGTGGCAAACAGATGCTGCATCTTTCTGATCACTGTGCGAGATGATGTGTCTGGTAGCAAATCCATTTCAAACCATCCAGAATAAGAGTCTACTGTGTCAAGGTACTGGCGGCCTTCCCAGTCGAAAATGTCAGCTGCAATAGTGAACCAGGGAAGCTCTGGAACCGGGTGGCTGATGATGGGTTGTTTCTGGCTGGAGATGGGCTTTGCAGCTATTGCAAGCTGGACACTGAGAGATACGTTACTGATGTCTTGGCGCATCTTGGGCCAATACACCATTTCGCAAGCAAGTTGTCTGGTGCGCTCAGTCCCCGTGGGCCTTGTGTGTAGGACAGGTAGGTGTATGTCTGCCTCAGGGCTGCAGGTATGAGTGCTCTTTGTCCTTTCATAATGACGTCATTCTCGACTATCAGCTTGTCTCGAAACAGGAAGTAGGGTTTTAGATCTGGAGGAACGCTTTGTTCACGTTCAGGCCATCCTTCCTTGAGGTGATTCGCCAATCTTTGCAGGGAAAAACGTCAGCCAGTGTCTCCTGCTGGAGTTCCGTCATCCTTGCAGGTGAAATGGAGAGCACAATCATGACATCATATTTGAACCCTGCTTCTTCTGGTGCTTCTTCTGGGTATGCTCTGGAAAGTGTATCAGCAAGGTGGGGCTCCTTCCCTTTCTTGTACACAAATTGCAGGTTGTATTTCTGCACTTGCAGAAGCATTCTTTGTAGGTACGCTGGCGCAGCATGAAGAGGCTTCTTCACAATGCTTGTCAGTCTCTATAGTCACCTGCCGATCGTAAATGAAGTCATGAAAC
>JADBJO010000792.1:382388-387388 GCA_016801955.1 Conus betulinus | reverse complement strand
CTCAGCGTGGAGGCGCACTTAAAACGACCCCAACTGTTTAGGTGCAAGCGCATTTTCAAATGTTCTATACTGTTCTCGCACTGTAAGAGGTGGGGGGACCAAACCTCCCCCCTCCCCTTTTTCTTCGTCTTTAGTGACACAAGGCCAACTGGAGCAGGAACTGGAATAGATAGCTTAGCCTATAAAAAGGTTAAACTCAGCCCCTCCCATTCACTGTTCTACCAGAGGCCGTCAAACTGATCAGCTGTAAGTGAATCAAGAAAGAAAACAGGGGTAAACCAGAGAGAGTGAACGCTTCTCTCATCTACTCTGATCACGGTCTAAGGTTCACTGATCTCCCAGAACTGTAAGTTGAAACTATGTTTCTAAATTTTGAGATTATGCATTGATTGTATGTATGCCGTGTGGTTTAACAGTGTAACTTTATGCCAATACTTGGTGACATCTATCAAGATGATGAATGAGTATTCTGTTGTGATAGTTTGTTCGCCACAACTTGGTAAAAGCTATTACCATGTTTGGTTAAGATTCTTTGTTAACAATCTGACCATCATTCATTGTGTGCAATCTTACTTTTGCTAATATTCAATACTATCTGTTAAGATGACTGAATGATAAATTCTGATCGGAAAGGCAGTATGTCTATACTAGGTGGAAACTGGTCAGCTGATTTATGAATACTGGTGATTGTTGGGATGCTTTGTAGTGTGTGACTGTAAGTCTACACCACATGTGTATTTTGGGCTTACTGTATTCCAAGTCACTGCAATTTAATTCATAAGAAAAATTGAAGATTTATTTGACTAAAACTGTTTAGCATTGTATAAACTGTCTCCTACGCTTTGTTACACTCCATTCAAAATCTGAACAAAAGTGGAGATTGATAATTATGGCAGATGTATTTATGCTAATTAAACACCCTTGGTTGGCTGAGATCTCACACATTTACTGAAAGCCAGAAGGCAAGTGTGAGAACTCAACAGCCAGACTCTCAGCTACTTAACTATGACCAGGTTCTGTTTGTTCTACAAAACCTGGGTTCCTATCTACCCTGGGTATGCCTGGTAGATGACAAACACAGCAGCCCAGCAATTGATCAGCAGGTCTTCATGGAAGTCAGTCAGTCACCAGCAACACGAGAGTAACAAGAGAGTAACAAACAAGAGAGTAACAACAAGAGAGTAACAACAAGAGAGTGAGCAAAATACTTCGAAAGTGACGTAATCTTTTCCGTATCATCGTTGCATGTAACTATCCTCTCTGACATCGGATAAGTTCAGATATTCCAAGTGGACTCCAACGCAACACATCCAGAGCTTTCCCTCTCTTAATGATGAAACAGTGAGAACCAAAACTCAGCCTGAACTGACTTTGTGAAATTGGTTTGAAAATTACACCCTTGCATAAACAAGTAAAGTTGATGTGTGAAAATGCACGTAACTTCTGCCAGTTCTTTGTTGTTCATTCAGTATTGAATGTTTGAACTTGTCTCTAATTCTGTCTCTTGGAGCTACAACTACTTCTCAGAGTACATGCCAAGGAAACTCATCCCTGAGCCACTACTGAGTATTTCTACAGTCCCGAGAAAAATAAATGGCTGATATGGTGACAGGGAGAGAAACATAAAATGACAGGTTGGCAGAAATAGACTGCTCAAGATTGTACGAACGCAGTCAACCAATTTAGTTAACAGACTGACATTGGTCAGATGACGACAACGAAGACACTGTTACATCAGCTACATGCGTTCAACCCTCGTTCTTCTTCAACCTGATTTCCTTGTGCCTGATTTTCTAAAAACTTGTCTGCTCGTCTGTCTGTCAGTCTGTCTGTGTGTTTGTCTGTCTGTCTAGTTATTGGGTGACTGCTGTTCTGTACACTTCAGACTGTTATTATCAAAGTTATGTAGGTTTTAGTTTCTGTTCTTAACAGCATTTTTCATCTATCGATTTTAAACAACAACAATATCGAACAATCGATTAATCTTCACTGATGCTTGCTTTCGCTATGTTCTACTTATGAACAAAAATGAAAAAAGGACAGTTAGGCCTACAAGCGCATCGAGTCCAATTACAGCGACCTTACTGACCTGATCACAAAAGAGAACTGCGGCATGAAAAATGATCACCATTGCATACGACACATGACATTCAAAACTGTTTCTAGAACAAAATTATGGTCAACAATAAACATCTCAGACCACCAAGGCCGAAAGTTGATCATTTTCTGATGAGGCTTTTACTTTTAATGATAGATGTCATAGTCAGGACCTTCACGTAATTTTCTGTTCTTGTTAGTCAATGTTCCATTTGCGATTTCTGTCACGAAGTGACTACGCTTTTAAAAAAAAAAAAGATTTTTTTTTATGTCACAAAGAAACATTTTTATTTTTATTTACTCACTTTTTATTTTTTAGTCACTTTTCTTCCTTGATCGTGATAACGATAACGATGTGGATGATGATGATTTCCATCATTACTGTTATTGTTATTGTAGTGGTTATCATCATCATCATCATCATCATCATCATCATCATCATCATCATCTTTGTTGCTGTTGTTCTAGTTTTTCCAAACTGCCCTCGTCACCCCCACCCTACCAGGTAGTCTCAGAATGTTTTGAGAACGCATTCAGAACAGACGCACTTCAACGGCTGTTCTACCAACAGCAAGAAAGCTTACAAAATACGGCGAATCACACAGCCCAACACATATATTGGCATTCATGTACAAACCAAAACTGAAAAAAAAACAACAACAAAAAAAAAACCCAATTTTGTCTTCAGCTTAGCTTCTTCCTGTTTAGAATCCATGTCATCTTTGGGTCGAAACAAGATGAATGTTGTCTAGGATTGTTTCTATTTATGTTCCGCCATTTTCCGACACACACACACGCACACCACATAAACAGTAGTCATGTTATTTGATTGCTACAAAGTGTCTTCGGTATTTTGCTCCCTTAAAAGCGAAGAAGCTTAGGGTTAGATATTCAAATGGTTAGGACAATTGCTTGAGGAGCGGACCGTCGTGAATTCGAATCACTCGTGGGGTCCAATTTTCTGTTTGTTTGTTTTGTTTTGTTTGCTTGGAAAACGTCCGTCCACCTAACGGTAAACTGAGTGTCATATTTCGTTTAGAGAAGGCTAAAGGCGGCACAAGGAAAGGGCTGGGCTCTGCCTTCCATCATGCCGAGCCATGGACACAGTCAAGTTCTGGAGGTTCACTGTCCCTGCTGCCAAGAGGCTAGAGGAACTTCCACCTTTCTTTCAAATACAGGGACACACGACAGGTGAACTCAGAGAACTATTCACAACACAAATATATATGTATACCCACAGCAGGATAATCAAAAATCTCCGCGTGTATCTTCCTGTCCGTTGGTACACACGTTGTCGGCTGTTGCTATCTTCTGTTGCCTGGCGGAGTAGGTGATGATCGAGAACGTCTGTGGACAGGGGCACATACAGAATCACATAATCATTATGGTCAGCTATCAGCATCGGTCGGTCTGCGGCCTCAAGTGAAAAGACTCCTCTTCCTTCTCGCTACCCGACCTCATCCTCTCTCTCTCTCTCTCTCTCTCTCTCTCTCTCTCTCTCTCTCTCTCTCTCTCTCAAACACGAAAGCATGCACGTATTTACGCAGCCTACATGCGTTTGAAGTCACGTTTCTTTTCACACACACACACACACACACACACACACACACACACACACACACACACACACACAAGTTCTTCACACACACACACACACACACACACACACACACACACACACACACACACACACACACACACACACAAGTTACTTCACACACATACATACGCGCGCGCGCGCGCACGCACGCACGCACGCACACACACGCACACACACACGCACACGCACACACACACACACACTGGACATACTCCAGCAGTACAATAAATCACGTGTAGGCTACCTAATTATTGGCAGCATATCTCTCTACACAGCGGGACTATTTACATTTCTATGGCACATAGAAAACTACACGCTATGCTGAGGTTGATAGCTGTTTTGCCTCAGTGATTACCACCAGTCAAAAAACAAGAGTACAAATGATTCAGACGATGCGCGACGGTGCCAGAGCAATACAGCACTGGGTCACAAGGGGTAGCTAGGATTGGTTGTGGATGTGACTACTAATGTAACCGCGCACGCTGCGCTCGTCAACAGTTTTTCCTAACAGACAACTATCAGAGCCTACCTTGCTTCAACCACGACACAGTGATCAGCGACCCAATGACCTACCAGCCAGAGACAATGGCACAATAGCCTTTCAAATCGGAGTCGCTACACTAACAAAAAGCCCTCGTGTCCTTGATTGAATAGACCACACGCTGTCACTTTTTTTTTTTTTTTTTTTTTTTTTTTTTTTTTTAACCTGTCAATGGCTTCAGACCAAAGCATATTTCCCAGTTACCCAAATCTATAGCTTGTCTCGACAGCTGTGTAATACTCGACTTTTGAAGGAAAACTCATACCAGATTTAACGGCCAGAGATATTTTTGTTTTCATCGATGTTGAAAAGATTCACTGCCAACCTATCTGACTTTTCAAAATCTGGCTTTGAAATTTTCAAAATCTGGCTTTGAAATTAATCTCTTCTCTTGGCTTTACGTCCGCTTGGGGTATGTCCCTCCAGCAGTGAGTAGGCCTTCTTTTATACATGCATGATTGTTTGATTATGAAAGCATGCATGTAGGAAGAATGTATGTATGTATGTGCGAATGCAACAATATGTATGCAGGAATGTTTATTTGTTTGTTTGTTTGTTTGTCGATTTATTTATTTATGCATTTATTCTTCATTTATTCATCCATTTATTTACCTACTCTCTCTCTCTCTCTCTCTCTCTCTCTCTCTCGTTTGTAAAGTACGTATTGGTGTAATACTGACGTGATGATATAAAGAATGTGTGTGTTGGATACATGTATGACAACTTTTTGTAAAACACCTAGACCAATATTCTGGATATTGT
>JADBJO010000792.1:367388-377388 GCA_016801955.1 Conus betulinus | reverse complement strand
GCATAGACAGACAGTGGCATTTTGTGTGTATGACTTTTTCATCCCGCCATTAAGGCAGCCATACTCCATCTTCGGGGAAGGTGCATGCTATGTGTAACGTGTCATCCATACCAACGGCCAAGCTGGCCTCTTCCGAAAGTTGGTGATGGAATTTTACGTGTGTGCAAGATGTGCGTGCGTTCACACACGGAAACCTCGGTTTATAGTCTGAGTAAACAAAAGGTTGATGTAGCAAATCGAGAGAGTGTAGTGAGAGAAGAAAGGAAGACAGCTGTAAGTTAGATGTGAGGTAAGTAGTGGGAGGTATGGTAGTATGTGTGCGTAGGTGGAGGATACAGTGGGCTGATGTTGCGATGGTGGATGGTGCATTCTACTTTTGGACATTGATGCTATGATGATGGAGGGGAGGAGGGAAGGGATTATAAAAAAAAAAAAAGAAAAACTAAACGAGGAGCTGGGGGTGAGTTGGGGGTGGGAGCAACACACACACGCACACACACACACACACACACACACACACACACACACACACACACACACACACACACACACACACACACACACACACACACACACACACACACACACACACACACACACACACACACACACACACACATTTTTTTTTTGTTTGTTTGTCACTGTGTCTAAGTATTACTACTATTACTTCTACAAGTAATGCTGGCAATGGGATTAGTAATAATAGAAGATAGTAATTATAAGTATAATGGTGGCGATGATAATGATAGTAATGATAACAACATTAGTAATGTTGAATAATAATGATTGCGATGATGATGATGATGACAGTAACGAAAATAATAATATGATGATAATATTAATGATTGTAATAATGGTAAAAGTAACATAAGTAATAATAATATTCGGTGGAAAAGAGTAGAAATGATCAATGAATAAACAGCAAACAGTAGTGTTGGATGATGATTATAATGATAGTAGCGATCATAAGTGTAGTAATATCAGTAATAATAATGGAAGCTAGAAAGGATGGAAATGGTCAAGGAGTAAAGGTTTAACATTACAATTGGTAAAAGAAAAGTGTGTGTGTGTGTGTGTGTGTGTGTGTGTGTGTGTGTGTGTGTGTGTGTGTGTGTGTGTGTGTGTGTAGATTGAAGTAGCAAATGGAGAGACTCAGAGTATAGGCAGAGGGAAAAGGAAGACAGCTGTACCTTACACCTGTGGTAGATAGTGTTAGGTATGCGTGTGTGTTGGTGGAGGATACTCCAGGCTGGTGGTGCAGAGGTGGATGGGTACGTGCTGCTCTTGGATGTTGATGCCATGACAGTGGAGGGTTCCAAGTCTGCCAATAAGATAAGATTCCTACATAAGGCGTTCCAAGTTGTCATTCTGTGATGCCAAAGTGCCAGGACTTTGACATGGTTGATGTTCTTTTGGGGCTGGTTGAAGTGTAGAGCGACTGGTTTGGGCCGGTAGTAGCGGATGTCAGCTAGGTGTTTCAGAGATGGGCCTATTGAGTTTGCATGATGTCTCACTTACGTAGATCTTACCACACAGCTGGCAGTGGACAGTGTACACAATGTTGTGGCTCTGGCAGGGCTATGTAGAATGGTGTCTGGTTTGGTGAAAAGGAAGATTTTGCAACTAGGTTTTGAGCAGGGGAAAGTACCTGGTGACGTAGGTGTGGAGATTTTGTTCAGTCTAGAACGCACCAGTAACCAGTAGGTCTTTGAGGTTTTTGTCACGTTTGAAAGTGATCAACAGTTTGGTCTCATAGGCAGGCAGGTTTGTGATTTTCGACTATGTTCCAGTTAGATGTCAGGATCCTGCAGATAGGGAGAGTGTAAGGATGGAAAAGGAGTCAGGCGGTGGGTCTGTCTGTCTGTCTCTTTTGGAGACTGGGTTTTCAGAGCAGATGTTCTGGATATAGCTGTGGTGCGGTTGAGAGCATCATTAATGACGGTACTGGGGTATCCACGGCTGGTGAAAAACTCAGGCATTTTGGTTGCTTGTAGAGTGAAATCTTCTTTGTTGGAGCACAGTCTGCATAAGCGAAGGAATTAAGAATCTGGAATGCTGTCTTCAGTAGATGGGTGGTGGGAAGTTGTGTAGTCCAGGTATGAGTGCGCATCAGTGGGTTTATAGAAAATTGAGGTTTTGAGCAGTCCATCTCTGAGGGGGATGGTGATGTCCAGGAAGCTGACTGACTGTGAAATGATGTGGGTCAATTTGATGGATGGATAAAAGTTCTGCGCAAAGTTGAAGAAATTGCGGAGGTCATGTTCTGGCATGTATGTGTCTCCCAGTCCATCATCTATGAATCTTTTGTAGAACTCTGGTGATGGGCCTGTGTAAAAAGTTAGTAGGCGGTGTTCTAGGTGTCCCATGAAGAGGCCGGCATAGGATGGTCCCATTTCGGTTCCCATAGCAACACCACTGATCTGGGAGAAGGTATGGTTGTTAAATTCAAAGTGTTGAGGGTGATGACTAATTCTGCAAGTCTGACCAGTGTGGCTGTGTGAAGGTGTTCTTGGTTAGGGGGGGCCGTTTGTTCAGAAAGAATGTGAGGGCCTTCAGTCCGTCAGCATGAGGAATATAATGTAGAGAAAGACACCATCAAATATAAAGCGGAAAATTGGGTCTGTGTTGTATGAATTGATCATGTCGAGTGTGTGGGTTGTGTCTTTGAGATATGTGGGGAGGGCATTGCACTATTGGTTGGACGAGAGAGTCTAAGTACTATTGAGTGTGTTTTTTTAGGGGAGCTACAAGCAAAAAACAGTGGGTCTGCCAAGAGAATTGGTTTTGTGTATTTTAGGGAGCAGATAGAAGGTGGTTGTTTGGTGTCGGTCATTATGAGTTTGGCTGTCTTCCGTAAGTTATTATATTTGATTTCTTGCTTAACTGTGGTTGAGATGAGTTTTCTGGTGTTAAGGGAGGGGTAATGCTATGATTGGTGTGTAGAAATCTATGTCCGACAGTTGTCTGTGTGATTCTTTAATGTACAGCTGTTTGTTCCAGACCACTTCTGCACCACCCTTGTCAGCTGGTTTGATGACAATGTCTTGTCGTTGTCTCAGTGATTCGAGGGCTTTTTGTTCACCCTGTGAAAGGCTGGAATGGCAGACAGGTTTGGGATTCACTGAGCGATTTCTTTTCTGCATTTTTTATGTAAAGTTCGACTTTATTAGACTTGTCGAGAGGTGGTTGGTAGAGCATGGGGTTTGAAAACGGTGGGTAAAAATTACCATTATTTCTATTAACATTATTGCTATCAGTATCACTGTCATCATATTATCATTACCAGCACTATCATCATCATCTTTCGAAAAAGAAAAAAAAAAAACTATCTCAGTTGGTATTAACATTACCATTATCATCCTCACTATTACCACTATTGTTACTACCTTTCTTCATTACTATTATCATTAATATAACTGTTCTCACAACTTCGTAACTGTTACGAGTATTGAATTTACTAATATTATTAATATTATCATTATACTTAACAACATTTCTTAGATTCCAACCGACCACTTTTACAGTCTCCTATATTATCACTATCATTACCATATGGCTACAATCATGGTTATTATCAAAACTATAAGATTCCATCCTTCCTATAAATTGTAACGTCCTTCTCCTTCTTTTTCTTTCCTGTCCTCTCCCCACTCCTCCTCCTTTTTCTTCGTCCCTTCCTTTATTTTCATTAATATTAATGTTAGTACAGTTACTAATATCATAACTATCATTACTATTATTTCATTATTGTATTTTTGTACCATTACTATTATTATTATCATTAGTAGTAGTATCATTACTATACCGTTACTATTATTGTTAGTATCATTATCATGATTATTAATACCAGTGTTGTTATTGATATTACCATCATAACACTGTTGCCACGACAACCATGCTGTTCGACAATTCTCTAACCCCTCTCTTTTCTCCCATACTACAACTGCTTTTGTCATATTATCACCAAAAGTGGTAGTAATCCTCTATCATTTTTTCAATATTTTGATCATCATTATTTCTGTCCTTGACATCAATATCGTTATTATCATCATTACAGTTTTCACTCGCATTGTCTCCTTTCCGACGGCCTCGTTTTCATTCAACGCCCATCTTCCGCCGAACTTGATGAAATAAGTGATCGCTCATTCTTCATTTTTGTTGTTCTAATTGTTGTTTTATCTTCCCTGAAGAAGACCTCAGAGGTCGAAACGGGCCGTGTTTTGTCTTGTGGTTTGTTTGTTCATGTTTGGCGGATATAGTACTTAAACGTTTGAAGATTTTTTTTTTTTCTTTTTTCTTTTTTTTTTTTTTTTTTTTTTTTTTTTTTTTTAATAGATTTCCGCCTTCCGTCGCTTCCCTTTGCAACTAACAAATACAACAAAGTCGGTTTTTACTTATCACGGAGGCAGGCCTACGTTTTAATCGTGATATCAGGAAGACACTCTGAAGATAGTCTGCACTAGCACTTGAAAGGATAATCGATAATTGTTATCCATCATCCACGTCTGCGACCCATAGGATAACTTACAGACCCACCCCCCCCCCCCCTCTCCGTGTTGTGTATAGTGTTAACACGTAAACGACGTACAGCTCACAATGAACACAAACAAACAAACAACAGCTAGTGTGTTAATATATCTAGTAGATGATGGGTAGGTATATATGAAATGATGAGAGAGAGAGAGAGAGAGAGAGAGAGAGAGAGAGAGAGAGAGAGAGAGAGAGAGAGAGAGACTCAAACGAAGTGATCGGCGAAAAAAAGGCAATCCACAACAAAGCAACTAAGCAAAGAACAAGCCAACCATAGTGGCAAATAAGCAAGCGAGCAAGAATGTAGGCTAATCAACATGCCAAGCACTCAGTTATATTAACAAGCAATCGGCATATAGGATCGTGAGCTGAAAATGAGTAGCAACAAAACTCTTTCACAGTTCAGACCATATTCCACTTACCAGTATCAGTATCAGAAGACAACCCGACCTCTCTCGTCTCGCCTTATCTGATCGCTGTTTCTACATACAGATAAGGACGCTGTCGTTACGCGAGACAATTTGAACAGACACAGTGTATGGCAAAGCATTAGCGTCAAACAAAACAAGATGTATTATAACACACTGCCGTCCACAGGAAGACGAGTGCGTTGGCATGTCATTGGTGTCAGGAAAAATAAAATGTTAAAACGACACAGCAGCGCATGGCCATTCTCTGACAGTTAAAGAAACAAGACATGTGTAAACTCTGAAAGGGGAAACAGGTTCGTATGCAGCATTTTCCTGCATTAGAAAAGTGAATAGTAACACACTTGTGTCAAAGTAAAAGTAATATCTGTGGTAGGGTCACACACTGACGTCAAAAGAATCGAGACTGTGCACAACTCACTGGCGACAGAGACGATGCGTATCACTAGCATTCCAAAAATAGGCCTGTACGTTAACCCATGCTCTCTCTCTCTCTCTCTCTCTCTCACCCCCCCCCCCCCCCCCCGCCCCCTCCCCTTCTTTCGCTCACAAGTTCGCTTGCGGACTTGAAAAAAAGAGATTCTTTTATGCGCAAGTATTAGCGGCAGTTCAAGTTTGGAATGAGTAACTGGATATGAATCTGAAAATATCAACTATATCTATTTACTATATAGAACGTTACATAATGTATATCAAAGTATTTTATAAATATTTACATTTGGACGAACTATGGTTCACTTTCTGGTAAATTAGATAGGCATCCAATCAACATACATTCATCTATAATACTAGCTGAAAGTGGCTCACATGGATGAAAACAAATAGTCTGTCCTACAGGATGCTATGTAAACTAGATTCAAGAGGTCAAAACAATGGGCAGCTGGCTTACGCCAGTGTTTGTGTATTTATGATCTCCCCTTCGTATAGAGAATACCGCGGTTGCACTGATGCAAATGAGGAAGTCAAGCCAGCGACGGGGGTGGCGCATGCGCTGTGTTGGAAGTGTTGGCGCTTCACTGGTTAAGTCGCGCCTGCCAGTGTGAATTTACAGAAATCGTTACGAGCAAGCGAAGGAAATGCCAGCTTGATGACAGAGGATCGTATGCTGATGATCGTTCGCCTGTTGAAGAAGGCAGATATCCTAGAAGTGCTATTTCGACCTCACTCAGTGGAAGAAGCGATCGTGTTACCCCTTCGATAGCAATTGCACATATAGAGGGCTGCACACCAAAAATCAATGCGCCAAGGCATTGCTAAAGGAGTCTAAAATTTTAATAGAATGGCGCGATTAGATTGTTTTGAGCATTTCTATCACGTCTGACAGTTGATTCTCCTCATTTTCTTTCATATGGCCATCAAGGTACATGTCAGGTGGTTCCAAGCAGACAGATTAAAATGAAAGCAATGGGACTATTTGGGCGCTTCAAGCTAACGCAAAGATAGGGTCACGAGTTAGTACAAACAGCCGAAGGGCGTACTGCCTTTGGTGTAAAGGCATGAAATGTGTATCAACTAAGGGGAAGGTCATGTATTTGACGATTGTGGTTTTATCGGTGAAAATCCACCAAATCAAGGGAAATAATTGGTGGGGAGTTGTTCTTTTGATTAATCATCAGTTAATAATAGTAAAAATGATCATTCCATGGCGCTTAATCTTACATCATAAGCCATAAGCGCTTACAAATACAGAGAAGGTTAAAGAAAATGTAGCCGTGTGCTAACGGTACATTTCTTGGTTACCGGTCGTAGACGAAATGTTTTGTTCAAGAGTTACCTTCCCCCTTACTTCCCTTGATTGATGAATCTCAAATTTTCTGTGAAAATAAGGAACACCTCAGAACCCCAACATAGTTGTATATATGCCACTGAAATCACAAAATTGATGTATTTCATTCATTACAGTAACGGTGGCGGCTCGGCCGTTGCAACGACTCACTCCTGCCGGGAGGTAGCAGCGACCGGCAGAAGGCGGCGATGTGACAGGTAATCGCTGGGCAGCACGGATTTCCTTCCTCGCACGAGTGACGATGGGAATAGCCTGTGTCACCAGGGGACGGCTCTCGAGGTGGCGGGGCACTTTGACGATGATGCGCTGCGACTCTGCGAACTACTCGGTGACCCTGCACGTTCAGCAGGGCCCTCCTTTTGGTAGGGGGGGGGGGGGGGGGACGTCCCTCATGGGCACAGAATGGGCATGGACTTACGACCAGCGGCTCGGCGACTTGTGCCTTGTATGTCTCCCGAGTCGGCCTCATGCGGCACAGGAACGTCGCCACTCAGCATGAAGATGGCCGCTTGGTAGCTCTGACGACTGCTTTGGAGGAACCACCACGACGATGATGACACCACCAACAACATCAACCGCAACTGAACAACAACGTTCAGACGACCGCTCGGCGGTCCTGATGACTTCACCCTCACCGAGGCTCCTGCCTGACGACGCCATCCATCCCGGGTCCCTCCGCCCACCCACAAACACCAACCTCGACCCAGCCTGTCAACTTACCAAGTCTTTGCCAAGACGAACGTCTCAATGCCGCAGCTTGCTGTGGTGAAAACTTGTCCCTAAAGGCTCATGCTGTGAAGACGTTAAACTTATCCACTCCAGTGAGACATGAATGTGCCCCGAGAATGCAGAGATTGTGCTAATTGTGCTCAGTGCGCTGAGAGAGAGAGAGAGAGAGAGAGAGAGAGAGAGAGAGAGAGAGAGAGAGAGAGAGAGAGAGAGTGTGTTCCCAGGGCAGTGTTCCTGGTTTGAGCTCCTTATTATGGGGGAAATAAAAGGGAGAAAAAGTCCGCTTTGTCTTCTGCGTCTTCTTGACTGGCTGAGTTCCCCGGCTCTTCAACATACTACCATCTGCCTGTCTTCACCTGCACACCCCTTACCCCTCCACACTATCACAAAAACATAAATGAAACCGCTAAGATGAATGTTGCGATAAGTACCATCGACCTACAAACAAGGGTGCCTATTAACACACACACACGCACACGCACACGCACACACACACACACACACACGTGTGCACGCGCGCGCCTACACACACTCTCTCACTACAACAGACACAACAGCATGCGCGCACACACAGACACATACACACATGCGCGTGCGCGCGCGCAAACACACGCACGCACACACACACACACACACACACAGATGGGCAAGGGAAGGGGAAGAAAGAACTGCTATTGATAGGTGAAGAGAGTCGTATTAAGAGATGCCTTGAAGGAAGATGGAGAGTGTAAACCACGCAAAGATATTGGGAGTTTATTCCAAGAAACCGGAGCCTGAAAAGGTAAAGAACGATCGCCGTAGGTTATAGTTCGAAATCGAGGGATTTGAGCAGAGTGTTGTCGAGAGAAGAACGCAACAACTGCCAAGAAGAATATACAGGTGAAGCAGATCAGAAAGGTAGGAAGGAGCTAAGCCATTCAAAGATTCGAAAACAGAGTAAGGACAGTTTGCAGTCTATTCGTTTTTCGACAGGCAGCCAGTGAAGAGAAAGAAGGAAGGGAGTGACATGAAAAGATCTGGCTCAAATTCATGGTAGACCTAAAAACGCTTACATGGGTTATAGTGTTTTAGTGCAAAATTCTAATTGTGGCGTGTGGCCTGTCTGACTTACTGATAGACATTTATAGGCCTACGTCCGTTTTGAGGATGATTGATAAAGTACACCCTGTAAATATCTACTCCAGGATGTCACAGCGTGACTTATACAGTAGCTGGCTCTCTGTCGCATTAATAGTTGACTTTCTGTCACGTAAGATTCTGATTCACTGACAGCAATAGGAGTAATTGTGCTTTGTATATTGAACAGGACCATCCGCTGATGTCCACCCAGAGTCGACTTTCGTGTTCAGAAATAAGCGTCAGACCTGTACCTGCCTGCTCCCTGCGTGACTTTTCTGACGGAACTGTGTTGATGTGTTAAATGAAAATGTCTTCATAAAATGAGCATTTCGTGTTCACAGGTGTGTGTGTGTGTGTGTGTGTGTGTGTGTGTGTGTGTGTGAGAGAGAGAGAGAGAGAGAGAGAGAGAGAGAGAGAGAGAGAGAAAGTTTGTTTTGATTCTCAGTACAGTTAAGATGTAATTGGTTTTTATTGTTACAATTTCTGATTTTATTATTCTACTTACAAATGTTAAATGTTTCCCTGTTAATTTTTCCTTTATGTTTTTTTTTATGTCTTTCAGATGCTATTTGTATTATTTTCGTTTTCTCATTAATTTATTTAGGTTTTATCCTTTTAAAATGTCAGTACAACACTATGTTAATCTGACCCGTTCATGTATTCAGAAAAAAAAAAAAAAAAAAAAAAAGGAGTAAAGACAGAAGAAATCGGGATATGATATAGATTTATTTAAGCTTCAAACTTGTTTCACACTCGCGTGAACACACACACATACACACACACATGCGCGCACGCACGCACGCACAAATACGCACACAAGGCGAAGAAGGCGAAACCATCACGTACATTGAAAATGGGTGACCATTGCGGCTTGCCGCGGAAAACGAGGGGCAAGTATAGAATGGGATCGGGGCGGGAACGGCTGGAGAGCGACGCGCGCGGCGGGAGTTGGGCTAAGTTGCACAATAATTCATTGAGTGGCGAGCAAACACTATATTTACTACCTTAACTGCCCCACTACTAGCCCATCTTTCGTGTTCTATCGTTTTTCGTTTGTCTTGCGGAGCAGTTGGTCCGTTCAGAGTGCTTTCTCTGTGATGTCAGGGCCCGGATGAGTTGAAGGAGTGTCCAAAGGTTGGTAGGGTTGGAGGTATCCTCGCTGAGCGGGGAGGGGGGGGTGGGGGGGGCGAGGCGAAAAGAGCGGGTACGCACTGATCCTCACCTCTCTCTCCCAGCAGCATCTTTGGCAGCCAGCCAGCCAGGAGGAACGGAAGGTGAAAGGGGAGGAGGGGGGGGGGAGTCAAATGGGCCTGGAGGGTCATTCCGGCACCGGACCGGAATGTCCTTCCGATCACCCTATCCCTCTCTCCACCCTACATTCTCCTTACATCAATTCCCCTTTTCCCGC
>JADBJO010000792.1:359888-364888 GCA_016801955.1 Conus betulinus | reverse complement strand
TTATCATCACCTCACAAAGATTCAAAGATTTTAATTCTTTGATCCCTTTTGGGGCATAGAGGACTTGAAACAAATCAAACAAATAAAAAATGATAACAAATTAAACGTAAAAAAAAAAAACCCTGTAAATAACACACTGAATATAATGTTACACAACTTTACTAAGTTTTAGAAACTATGCTAAGTTTATCAACACTTTTTTACCACCACACAGCAAACAACAATAGTTAAATACGGACTTTATTATGTGTGAATTTTCTTGCTATGAACTGATTTCTAATGTCATTATATTTGGTACATTTTATACAAACACACGTACACACACACACACACACACACACACACACACACACACACACACACACACACACACACACACATACACACACACTCTCACTCACACTCACTCACTCACTCACACACACACACACACACACACACACACACACACACACACACACACACACACACACACACACACACACATTTTCTTTTTGATGAGGTCAGGATGTTCTTCTTTAACCCAAAAGAAAAGATGATTTTGACTTGACACACACACACACTCATGTATACAAATATGGACATGCGCATTTATGTATGCATAAAGATTTTATTGTTACTGTTGTGTTTCTTCTTAATTGTAAATCAAATCATGTGACTGGCCTGCAGTTATGTTGCTTAAATGCAGTTCTCAATTTATTGCCTCCCAGTCACATCTTTTTATGGTTATGGTTGTTGAAGATGGACAGAACATCTTTTTTTGTTGTTGTAACTTTGTCATAAACTGGATGCGGTAGGTATTCCCCAGTATTTCATGCTTACTTTTAATACTGTAAGATGTACTGTGATTGCTGTGGAGAAAGGTAGTGAGTTTGATGGACTAATAACTTTTGTTGAAAGAAAAACCCAACAGAAAACACTGATAAATAAAAAAAAGTGGAATGGGAGAAAGAAAATCTTTTATTCAAATACACAAAGTCTCTGGGGAAAGTTCTGTTTAGCTGTGCTCAGATCACCTTGTCAAATGAATGTGAATGATCATCTTCAGGGGTGTGGGGGCATTAAATAAAAAATGTTGTTCTCACCTAAAGAAAAAAGACCCAGCACACCGATGATGACATAACTTCAGTGAATGCGTATACCGTATGGGTCCTTTTCGCTTTCAGCTAACTCAATTCACATGTTTCTCAATGTGTAACCAAATGATTTTTGACTGGCAAACTGCTAAACTATATCTCTCTCTCTCTCTCTCTCTCTCTCTCTCTCTGTGTGTGTGTGTGTGTGTGTGTGTGTGAACTTTGACTTTCTCTCTGCCTTTCTTTCTCTCTCTCTGTAGTCTCTGTTTCTATCTCTATCTGTCTGTCTGCCTGCCTGCCTGCCTGTCTGTCTGTCTGTCTGTCTGTTTGTCTGTTAGTCTTTCTGTCTCTGTCTGTCTCTGTGCCTTACTCTCTCTCCTCTGCTCTCCCCTCTCTCCTCCCCCTCATTCTCTTCCTTTCTCCCTTCCTCCTTCCCTCTCTCCCTTTTTTTCCTTCTCTCTCTCTCTCTCTCTCTGAGTCTCTTTCTGATATTCTCTTTCCCTGTCATACCTTGCTGTCCCAGTGTATGTGTGTGTGTGTATGTGTGTGTGTGTGTGTGTGTGTGTGTGAGACAAGGTCTGTCTCTCACCAGTCTGAGCATGCGTGTGTGTGTGTGTGTGTGTGTGTGTGTGTGTGTGTGTGTGTGTGTGTGCCTATATGTGTGTGCGTGCAGGCGTGCGTGTGTGCGTGTGTATGCATGCACGCACACGCTGGTGCCACCTCTATGCATATGTGTGCGTGTGTATGCATGTGTGCATGTGTGAATGTGTGCATGTGTGTGTGTGTGGGTGTGTGCAAATGTGTGTGTGTTTGTTGTGTGTGTGTGTGTGTGTGTGTGTGTGTGTGTGTGTGTGTGTGTGTGTGTGTGTGTGTGTGTGTATGTGTGGTGTGCAAGTGTGTGTGTGTGTTTTTGGTGTGTGTGTGTTGGTGTGTGTGTGTGTGTGTGTGTGTGTGTGTGTGTGTGTGTGTGTGTGTGTGCGCGCGCAAATGTGTGTGTGTATGTTACTATGTGTGTGTGTGCAAGTGTGTGTGTGTGTGTGTTTGTGTGTGTGTGTGTGTGTGTTTGGTGTGTATGTGTGTGTGTGTGTGTGTGTGTGTGTGTGTGTGTGTGTGTGTGTTGTTGTTGCTTTTTCTTACCAGGCCTGGGATTTAACACAAACAGGTCAG
The DNA here is from genome assembly GCA_016801955.1 of Conus betulinus. Lineage (NCBI taxonomy): Eukaryota > Metazoa > Mollusca > Gastropoda > Neogastropoda > Conidae > Conus > Conus betulinus. The sequence goes on along the minus strand of JADBJO010000792.1, from coordinate 362,645 downwards.
GGCGAATGATGTGCAGTTCTGGCACAGGTTTCCATTCATATTGTTTTTAGTCAAGCTCAACACAAAAGGCATTTAGGGAAGGCATAGAATTCCATGAAGAGATGGCACGAAAACGTGTCAGCTTAGAGAACAGAACCCAACACCTGTTGCATGGCATTTTGGCAGAGATGATGTGAAAATACAATATGTGTTTGTGTCATAATTCATGTATAATATAGATATGGAGAATTGACATTGAAGTGGTGTAGTGTCCTTTCACACTTCAACATTGTGAACTTAATGGGGCAAGTCATGGTAGTTATAGCTTAGCCAATCACAGAGACAGTGTCATGGCATGTGTTGTGGAGTGAATGGGTGCTCCATGTATTTTCTGTGGGGATGAATTAGGTGGAATCCTGGCTATGAATGAATTGCACGCTATGATGATTTGCAGCTGGGGATGAGGTGGGTCTCCAGTTTTGGCGAAATGTGTCCTTAGGTATGTTTTATTATGAGGAACAGTGTGGGAATCTTGTGTGTATGTTTTATTATGAGGAATAGGGTGAGAGTCTTGTATGGGAATGTATCCCTGTATGTTTCATCATTAATGAATCTGAATGCGTCCCTTCATATATTTCATTGCAATGAATTAGGAGTTTTGAATGAATGTGTTATTAGTATGCTTGTTGAGCTAGTATGTTTCACTGTGATGAATTAAGTGGGCCCCTGGTATTGAAATTTGAACGAATGTGTCTCTGTGTTTGATGAATTTGGTAGGAGTCTGTTACTGGAAAAATGATGGTGTTTATTCACCATCCTATTTATGTGTCACTTGTGAGTTAAAAGGGCCTCTGACATTCTATGAAGGTGTACCTACATATGCTTCATTGTGAAGATTTTCGTTTGATCTCAGGCATGAAAGAATAGGTGTCATAGATACATCATCATCATAGATTAGGTGGACCTCTGGCATTTGGTAAACTTGAGTCTTGTTTAGTACAATGTTAAGAGAAGAAAGAAGTAGGGAATAAAGGATCATAAAACAAGAAAAGCATCTAGAAGAAAATAAATAATTTGATTGTCATGTAAGCAAATTAAACAATATTTCTCAATTTAGTTGTAAAGGAAAAAAGAATATAGCATAATCAACAAGAAAGCAAAATGGTAATTAGCAACCTAAGGGTTAACTATCCCAAATCACACGGAGTGTCCAAAGCAGCCAAAGTGTGATCGGGGTGCTGGGCTTGCTTTGGTGTGGATACAGCCTGTGCAGCAACATGTCATGCACTGTAGAATTGTTCTGAGCTGATCCAGAGGATTCTCCGGCATTCTTACAGGGAGATGACCAGCTCTCCAAGGTTCTGTGGAGGCGCAGTTGTGGGTGCGGATGTGCCTCCTAAGGACATACCACCAATTTCACATGTGGATAGGTCCAGAAGCTTTGCTAGCTGTGGCAGGTTTTGACTGGGACATATTTCCAAGTGACCCTGAAGTATGTGAGCCCAGTTAGAATTCTCTGAAAACTGAAGCGGGCAGTATGAAAATGTTCCGGGATCCCCTTGTGTCTGTTGGATCCTATGTGCTCATGTGCATCCGTGCTTACAGCTCACAAGGCCTAAAAGTAGGTCACTGGAGGAGGAAATGCACCCACTTTTCAGTTTCCAAAGTGCATAATTCCACTCTCACAAGGAGTTTTAAAAAAAATTCTTAATTTTTTTTTTTATTTATTATTTATTCTGTTCCAGCATAATGACCTGAATTGGTATCTGGTGATGTGTGCCTCATGCATGTTTTCAGGACAATGATTTACATGGGCAGCATGTCTATCATGTGCCTGATGTGTGTTTTCAGGACAATGAATTACGTGGGCAGCATATCTATCATGTGCCTGATGTGTGTTTTCAGGACAGTGAATTACGTGGGCAGCATATCCATCATGTGCCTGATGTGTGTTCTCAGGACAATGAATTACGTGGGCAGCATATCTATCATGTGGATAGATGTGTGTTTTTCAGGACAATGAATTACGTGGGCAGCATATCCATCATGTGCCTGATGTGTGTTTTCAGGACAATGAATTACGTGGGCAGCATATCCATCATGTGCCTGATGTGTGTTTTTCAGGACAATGAATTACGTGGGCAGCATATCTATCATGTGCCTGATGTGTGTTTTCAGGACAAAGAATTACGTGGGCAGCATATCTATCATGTGCCTGATGTGTGTTTTCAGGACAATGAATTACGTGGGCAGCATATCTATCCTAGACCGGGGCGATGCCCCGGCGCAGGCTGTCATCGATCGCAATGCTCGCTCCATGGCCCAGCGTGTTGCTGATGACACGAAGGATGAACTGGAGAAAGTCATGACCCGTGTGGAGACCGTAAGTATTTGTCCATCTGTCTGTCTGCCTAAACATGACCTGTGTGGAGACTGTAAGTATTTGTCCATCTGTCTGTCTGTCTTCACATGACCCCTGTGGAGACTGTAAGTATTGATCCATCTGTCTGTCTGCCTTCACATGACCCATGTGGAGACTGGAAGTATTGATCCATCTGTCTGTCTGCCTTCACATGACCCATGTGGAGACTGGAAGTATTGATCCATCTGTAAGTATTGGTCCATCTGTCTGCCTTCACATGACACATGTAGAGACTGTAAGTATTGGTCCATCTGTCTGCCTTCACATGACATGTGTAGAGACTGTAACTGTGTAAGTATTGGTCCATCTGTAAGTATTGGTCCCTCTGTCTGCCTTCACATGACACGTGTAGAGAG
>JADBJO010000792.1:354888-357388 GCA_016801955.1 Conus betulinus | reverse complement strand
CGCATGCACGCACACACACTCACTAACTCACATACTCACTCACTCACTCACTAACACACACTTGCTCCCATACACAGACACACAGACACACACACAGACACCACACACACACACAGACACACACACACACACACACACACACACACACACACACACACACACACACACACACACACACACACACACACACGCAGAGCTGAATAGGTGTGTAATAGCTACCAGAGAATGATGATGAAGACTACTACCATTATGCAACAACATGGCTTTGAGTTGCCTGACCATCCTGGGGAAGCAGGTTTTAATTCAGGAGGCAGTGACAGAAAAAAAGGCGCAGCAGAAGAAGGCATTGGGGGGTCATGATCTTGAAGCGGCCCAGTCCTCTTTGGGGTGTAAAGAGCTAAGGGTTGAAACATCTGCATGAAATAATAATAATGATAATAATAATGAATACTTATATAGCACCTATTTTCGGCTAGAGACCAAGCTCTAAGCGCTTTACAATCCACACTCGTTTACACAACGGGCTGCCTACCTGGGTAGTGCCGACTGAAGAGCTGCCAGCTGGCATTTCATTCAGTCGTTTCCCGTGTTATCCAGTCAATATCGTTCAATATCGTTCACTCAATTTCCTTACTTCCTTCATTCTTTCCATTTCTCACGCAGGGTGCATGCTATGTGTAATGTGTCATCCATACCAGTGGCAAAACTGCCTACTCTTCCGAAAGTTGGTGATGGGATTTTACGTGTGTGTAAGATGTTATGCGTGCGTTCACACATTGAACCTCGTTTATAGTCTCATTCAAAGGACTGTATGGGAAATAGAGTCAGAACCAATGTTAACTCCAAAGGAAAAATCCCCCTGTACCGAAACGGTCTGGCACAGATTCGAACCTGCAACCCCAGGATCACCAAGATGAAAGCGGGCGGGGGCTTCTTCTTCAATGAAGTTCTGCTGCCCTTGTTTCCCTTGATTTTCTACCTACAGTGTGTGTTTTTTGTGTGTTTGTGTGTGTGTGACAGATCTATAGTTCCTTTGAGGACTATGAACAGGTGTTTGGTGCATCGAACATGGAGTATATCCAGGACATTGTGAGTACACTGCTTTTTTGTTTTTTCTTTTGTTTTGGGATATTGGTTGATTCATTGATCGACTGATTGACTGGTTGCTAATAGATTGATTTGTAATTTTGGTAATTTGTCTTTTTTTTCCCATCAGATTGGGATGTATACTTAATTCTCTTCAGTTCTTTTCCTGAATTTCGATCACCGGTGATCGACGGTTTTCTTCCGGGAATTATGGCATTTAAAACAACAATTTTGTTATCTGAAGCACAAAAAAAACAAACAAAAAACCCCGAAGTAGACACATTCATCGCAAAAATATTATTGTTTCAGAAATAAGGCGCAGAATGTTATGAAAAACTACAAAAAATGCAAAATCTCAAAAACTGTTGAGAGTTGGATATGTGACCTGCACAGTGAATTCTCTGTGGAGTTGAGTGTCACGTTCAGGCTGATCTGTGTGGTGTGTGTGTGTGTGTGTGTGTGTGTGTGTGTGTGTGTGTGTGTGTGTGTGTGCATGTGTGTGTGTGTTTGTCCACAAGTCAGGTCAAGGCCTGTTGCTTTAAAAAGCAGAACTGACCGCAAAGGCAACCTCAGAATCGCAAGTTAAAAAGAAAGAACAACAACAACAGAAATATGTATAAATAAGTAATGTCAAGACTATCATTAGAAAGCAGATCAGTTAAGAGGTTAACCAATCCTTACATTTCAGCACAATATTTTCCTGCAGTTGAATTTTGTATGGATTTACGGTCGCTTGGTTTGTTTTACCAGTGAAGAAACTCCATCCATTACTTTAGATACACACCAAACCAACTGCCAGTCATCAGCATTATTTATATCTGTGGTTGATGAGAAAGTGTGATGACTGAGAACTAGAAGTTGATTGTTTTTTTTTTTTTTTTCTTTCTGCTTTTCTTTTCAACGCTGGCTTCACTTCTGCTTTTCAACTGCAATGACTGGCTGAGAGCAATTGTCCAGAGCAAAGCTTGTTCATGCTGTTTTTGTGATGCGTGCCATGCACAGGTGTCAACCCAATTCTCCTCATTTTACAACTTCCCATATTGAAGAGCACTTTTTTCCCATATTCTGAGCCCCAGAACCTTATACGTTACGGAAAACACACAAGAACATAAACAAAAATTGCTGTGAACACAATGTAATACTCGGTATCAGGCAGAACTTCTTGAAACAAATGTCCAGTTTAAGACAGTTATGCAAATCACACACCCTAACAATAACACTTGCCCATCTAACAACCTCAACCTCCTCTTCCATTTCCACTCAGAATGCATCCATTGAAGACAGTTTACTTAGATGTGATCACCAAATCTAAACAGTTTTACCCTATAGTGAAACACTGTCCGAAATGAGGTTTCCTAGAATGGAAAACTGTTTATAAACCCATTGTTAGCTGGGCACACATGTATATATAGCT
>JADBJO010000792.1:312388-349888 GCA_016801955.1 Conus betulinus | reverse complement strand
AAGTTGAGGTATATAAAGTAAGGCAAGGTATTGTGAAGTAAGGCAAGGCCACATAACTAGGATAAGAATTAAGATGGTGTGAAGTAAGGCAAGGCCACATAACAGGATATAAGGATTTGGACAGTGAAGTAAGGCAAGGCCACATAACAAGGATAAGGATTTGGACAGTGCAGTAAGGCAGGGCCACACATAATAAGGATAAGGATTGGGACAGTGAAGTAAGGCAAGGCCACATAATAAGGATAAAGATTGGGACAGTGAAGTAAGGCAAGGCCACATAATAAGGATAAAGATTGGGACAGTGAAGTAAGGCAAGGCCACATAAGGATAAGGAATGGGACAGTGAAGTAAGGCAAGGCCACATAAGGATAAGGAATGGGACAGTGAAGTAAGGCAAGGCCACATAACAAGAATAAGGACTAGGACAGTGAAGTAAGGCAAGACCACATAATAAAGATTGGGACAGTGAAGTAAGGCAGGGCCACATAATTAGGATAAGGAATGGGACAGTGAAGTAAGGCAAGCCCACATAATAAGGATAAGGATTGGGACAGCGAAGTAAGGCAAGGCCACATATAATAAGGATAAAGATTGGGACAGCGAAGTAAGGCAAGGCCACATAATAAGGATTGGGGACAGTGAAGTAAGGCAAGGCCACATAATAAGGATTGGGACAGTGAAGTAAGGCAAGGCCACATAATAAGGATTGGGACAGTGAAGTAAGGCAAGGCCACATAATAAGGATTGGGACAATGAAGTAAGGCAAGGCCACATAATAAGGATTGGGACAGTGAAGTAAGGCCACATAACAAGATAAAGATTGGGACAGTGAAGTAAGGCAAGGCCACATAATAAGGATAAGGATTGGGACAGTGAAGTAAGGCAAGGCCACATAATAAGGATAAGGATTGGGACAGCGAAGTAAGGCAAGGCCACATAATAAGGATTGGGACAGTGAAGTAAGGCAAGGCCACATAATAAGATTGGGACAGTGAATGTAAGGCAAGGCCACATAACAAGGATTGGGACAGCGAAGTAAGGCAAGGCCCACATAATAAGGATAAGGATTGGGACAGTGATGTAAGGCAAGGCCACATAATAAAGATTGGGACAGTGAAGTAAGGCAAGGCCACATAATAAAGATTGGGACAGTGAAGTAAGGCAGGGCCACATAACAAGCATAAGATTGGTATTGTTTCCTTTTCATTGTTAGAAAAACTAGGCTATAAGTTAACATATATGTTGGTGTGTTGCCAGAGCTGAGAGTTTGATGGTGTTGAAAAAAGAGAGTTTATTTGACATACGTTCCTGGCAGATACACGACACACACACACACACACACACACACACACACACACACACACACACACACACACACACACACACTGGATGTCATAGGGAAACAGTCAGGCAGGCACATCTGCACCTCAATACAGACATGCACACTTATGAATGTACACTTTGATATGCACTTACCCACAGAGTAGAGAAAGAAAGGGGTATATATATATATATATATATGTATGTATGTATGTATAGAGAGAGAGAAAGAGAGAGAGGGAGAGATTGGTGATTGGCTCAAATGTTGAGATGTATGTAAGTAACATGTTATTGTTTTCCTCAGACCCCCCTTTTATACCAAGGTACAGAATCCTTGTAACTGTACGTCTGTATTTGCGTGTATGTGTGTGTGTGTGTGTGTGTGTGTGTGTGTGTGTGTGTGTGTGGAGTATGAGAGTGTGATTGAATGCATGTAAGCGATTGTGTGTATATGTGTGTGTGCGTGTGTTGTGTGGTGTGTGTGTGTGTGTGTGTGTGTGTGTGTGTGTGTGTCTGCATGTGTATGTACATGTACTCATAGGTATGTTGTAAATGTATGCATGTGCATGCCATGTCATTTTGAGTTTTTTTTTTAGTTTATCGATGTTGTGATGCCAACCTTCTGTGTCTGTTCTCTGTAGTCTTTTAGGGTAGGTAGCACCAGGATTCTTGGTAATGGTGTCTTTGCTGTACACTGTGCTGAGCACTGATATAAGCTTGTCTGCTTGCTTGTGTGTTGGGAAGCGGCAAAAGAGAATCTTGCTGTTCATGGCAAGGTGTGTGTGTGTGTGTGTGTGTGTGTGTGTGTGTGTGTGTGTGTGTGTGTGTGTTGTTGTTTGTTGTTGTTGTTGTTGTGTGTGTGTGTGTGTGTGTGTGTGTGTGTGTGTGTGTGTGTTGTTGTGTTGTTGTTGTTTTTTTGTTGTTGTTGGGTTGGGTGTGTGGGTGGGTGGTGTGGGTGTGGGTGATGGGTGGTGTGTGTGTGTGTGTGTGTGTGTGTGTGTGTGTGTGTGTGTGCGTGCGTGCGTGCGCACACGTGTATGTGTCTTGCTGTGGTAATGCGTAGCAAGATTATGTTTGTGGACAAAAATCTTGTTGGCACTGTGACATTGGTTTTTGTGTATTTGTCCGTCGTGCTGTTAACCTATACACACATAAACAGAACTGCCATGTCTTTTTATGTGTTATGTTTGTTAGTTCTACAGATAGGTAAACTTGAAGATCACCTAGTCTTGTGTGTTGTGTTTTCAATCAGTTATGCAGCTGATAGGAATATGGTGGTGTGTTTTTTTGTGTTGTGACTGTTTGCACAATGATACAAGACCCAACAGAAGAGGGAAGATAGTTGGGGGGGGGGGGGGGTTGTGAAGTGGTGTGATGGTATCTATGACACCAGCCTGAAGCTAACTGAAGGTGGCTTGGGTCTTTATGGAGACTTGACGGGTGTCAGACCGGTGTATGCAAAACCGTACAATGCTCACTTGCTATCATTTGATTGGTGGGTTTGTCTATCAAGGCTGGGCATCATGGTGGAGGGGAAGTAAGTAGAACAGAGTGACGTGGAGTGTCAGTGTGTTTGTCCATGTAAACTGCATGTTGTGCTGCCTGCCCCAACCAAACTAACAGTGAACACGCCATGGTGCCTGCTCTTGGTGCTGTGCTCGCTATCACCCTGCACCCCAACCTTGATTGTGTAGGTGTGGTGGCATTGGGGACTGAATTAGACATTGTGTGTGCATATTTCTGTACAGGGTGTGTGTGTGTGTGTGTGTGTGTGTGTGTGTGTGTGTGTGTGTGTGTGTTTGGGATGGAATTAGTGTTTGAAAGCCAGTTCTGTTGTATTTTCCAAGTCTGAAAAATTCTGAGCTTGTAATTGTTTAAGAACAAAAGCATTGGCACCGCATTTCAACTTGGGATACTTTTGGGTTCTGGTCATTGAAAATGTATGCTTAAAATTCCATTCCATACAAAAAAAAAACAACAACACTTTTTTATTTAATGATGGATGGTTTGTTTGTTTGTTTATGTATTTGTCTTTTAACCTAATGATATTTTATTTTTGACATTGGTTCCTTAAATGACACTGTTGAAGACATTCTTTGTTCTTTGACAAGTATACTTTCTTGCCATGACCAAAGAGGTCTTTTGACAAGTGGGGAGGGAGGGGAGGGGGCAGTAACAGAACAATAACATTTACCTCTTCCTTTCATTACAAACAAATAGTACCCACTTACTCCCAGTGTGTATCAAATGAAAGGTTAACAAAAAACACATAAAATCAGACATCTCCTGATATCCTCACTCACGGGAGTAATACAATAATGTTAGAAAGGAAAAAAAAAAAAAAACAACAGAAATTGTAAGACTGACTCAACCATCCAAGTGACCTTCAAATGATGATCTTCTGTACATGCGATGAATGGTATTATTCAATCACATATCTCTTATAATGCATTATCCTAATTTTGACTATGCTTTGAATTTCACAACTGATTTGATCACAAGTTCATCGTCAGATGATAACACAACAGCAAACGTCTTGTCTTGAGTGTGGGCGAGAGAGAGAGAGAGAGAGAGAGAGAGAGAGAGAGAGAGAAGAGAGAGAGAGAGAGAGAGAGAGGGAGAGAGAATGTTAACGACAGTGACAATGTTTTAATGTTAGGCCTCCAGCCAGTAAGCATAGGTGCATGTAAACAATGTAGTGGCTATCCAGACTGACGGGTTATAGGAATCAACTAAAATTTGTAGCAATAATATGTTCTTCCCTGTGTCTCATTGCATAAAAAATATACATAGCTACATTACGAACGACTCTGATTTCCTCACTACACAGTAAATGTTGGCACTTTGCCTCTGTTGACCATTTAACTTTTAAATGCTTTGATATATATTTATCTCCTAGTAAGAGAGAGAGAGAGAGAGAGAGAGAGAGAGAGAGAGAGAAGAGAGAGAGAGAGAGAAAACATGTCACGCTGGATGCAACGAAGCAGGCAGATCAAAATTCATTATAACCGGCGCGTCAGTTTGTAACAAAAAAACCGGGTAGAACGAATCAAATTTGAACGTCCCTGGCAATTTGTTACAAGCAGCTTTGACTGTATGTTGGTTCTTCCCTCTCAGTTGTAAATCATGCTGGGTGTTTGGGTGTCTGTGGCATATTAGGGTGTCTGTGGCATGTTAATTGCTGCTGGTGTTTTTGTCATATTATTTATTGCTTAATTGAGCTTTGTGATATAACATCATCTTTAAGAGTGGAAGCATTTCTCTGTGTGTGTGTGTGTGTGTGTGTGTGTGTGTGTGTGTGTGTGTGTGTGTGCATGTGTGTGTGTACGTGCATAGTGTGTGTGTGTGTGTGTGTGTGTGTGTGTGTGTGTGTGTTATGAGTTTGTGCATGTGTGTGTGTGTGTGTGTGTGTGTGTGTGTGTGTGTGTGTGTGTGTGTGTTTAAGAGTGTGGGGAGGGAGGGACACGTGCACACACACACACACACACACACACACACAGACACAATCAGACTTGCACGTATAAATATGTATTGATTTTGGTGTGTCGTGAATTCAGATATCACTTTTTTTTAACCTGAATGTTTCTTTCATTTACATACATACACACTCTGTTGCACCTACCTGGTACCCTGCTGAACAAATTGCATGAGCATCCTTTGCTTCCCGTACTGACCTTGTCTGGACAACATTATGAAGCATGTCGATTGACAGGTTCATTTGCCATGGCTTCTCTCTTTGATGTGTTGTCAGCACTGGTTTGATTGATGTGTCCAGCTGTATTTTTTTGTCAGTTCATGTTTGTGTGGGTACTCTTTGCTTTAAAATCTTCACACTCACTCTGTGATCCGACTATGACTCCAGTCATCTCCACTGCTTGTGTCTGGCTTCCCTGGCCTCTCCTGTCTGCACCTCTAACCCCCTCACTCTTAATCTGGTCTGAATGACACACGGTGTCATTGTTGTCCGCAAACGATTAGTTACCCGAGTCACTCAGCCTGTATCAGGTCTCCTGTCACCGTTTGGGCAGTTTCACGTGTTTTTCATAAGGTATTTGTCATTCCCTTTCCCACACCTCTAACCTCCATGTGGATGCCTGGGGATTTGCTAGTAAAAATTTGATTCCTGCCTTATGGATGTTCTGTGCTAATAAATTCCCCTTTTCTGTCAGTTAGGTGTAAAGTTTTACTCTTTTTTTTTTTTTTTTTTTTCAGGTATTGGTTAGAGAGCAAGGCGCAGTAAGGTGTACGCACTGAATTTTGATCATAGAAAGTAGCAGGGGAGAGCACTGAAAAAAAAAAATGCAGCGTGGATAGGTTTTGGTGCTAGAAAACGCTGCTTATACTATCACTTACTTGAAGAGCAGCTGCAGATTGTTTGTGAGCTAATTTCAGATAGAAAGTGCCAGCAATGCTATCATTCACTTTAAGGGCAAATTCCATGTATGTCTGTTCATGTGCGTCTGTTTGCTGTGCAGAATATCTGATACAATTACACATTTTGAAAACTGGTGCTATTTGTTTGTACGCTAGTTTGAGATTCAAGCGCCAGTCATACCATCATTCACCTTAAAAGCATCTTTCAGGTGTGTTTGTTTGAGAGAGTAAGTACCAATGGTACAGCCATCTATACTCTGAACGTATGGGAGGTTTGGGGGTGAGGGGGGGTGGGGGGTGTGAATGTGTGCAGAAGTGAAGAGGGAATTGAAAAAAGTGTTGGAAGGAAGGAGGTGGGGAAGGAGGGGAGGGAAAGTAAAGAGGAAGGGAGGGAAAGTAGGAATGAGGAAGAAGGAGGAGAGAGAGAGAGAAAAAGAGAGAGAGAGAGAGAGGGACAAAATTCTTTATTTACAAGGATAGAGATAAGCAGACGTAGAGAGAGAGAGAGAGTGGGGTGTGTGTTTGTGTATTGACTGTTTACATTAGTTTGACTCTGTATATGTTATTTGTCGATATGCGTGATTGTGTACATGTAATTGTGTATATCTGATTGTGTATGTGTGATTGTGCGTATCTGAGTGTGTGTGTTATTTAATTGTATGTTTTGATTGTTTGATGCTGTGTGGTTGGGTTGGTCCTTTTGATCATGTCTGGTTGTTTAAATCCATGTAACTGTTTGTATGTGCCCATTTAACTGTGTTGGTCCATTTGATTGTGTAGGTTGATTTGATTGTGTGGGTCTGCTTGATCGTATATGCCAGATTGTGTTGATCCATGTCATTGTGCTTGCCCATTTGATTGTATAGATCCGTTTGATTATGAAGACCCACTTGATTGTATAGATCTGTTTGCTTATGTAGGACATTTGATTCTTTATGTCTGTTTGATTGTGTAGGCCATTTGATTGTGTAGGCCATTTGATTGTGTGGGTCATTTGTTAATTATGTAGGCCATTTGATTGTGTAGGTCAGTTAATTATGTAGGCTGTTTGATTGTGTAGGTCATTTGATTGTGTAGATCTGTGTGACTGTGTGACAGCATTGTTCCTTTTCATGTGGAGTTCCTGTCTGACTGTGACAAGTTTAGTTTGCTATCAGCTGGTTTCATTTTGTGCATTTTGCCTTTCTGAAAATTGCTGGGTTTCATACTCATTTACCTACATACTCATAAAGTTAGCATTTCATTCATCACATGTTAATTGGTGTGGTTTTCCTAATGTTTGATTGAGGACGACTTGATTTGATGAATAGAGTGATTGATATTTCCCAGTATGTGTGTGTGTGTGTGTGTGTGTGTGTGTGTGTGTGAGAGAGAGAGAGAGAGAGAGAGAGAGAGAGAGAGAGAGAGAGAGAGAGTGTGTGTGTGTGTGTGTGTGAGAGAGAGAGAGAGAGAGAAGTTCACTCTTTTCAAGTTTAACTTTTAATTTTTTATGAGGATTTTATTATGGTCCTATGATTTATTATTCATTTCCAGCTTTTTACTTTGAAAAAATATGCACACTTGAATGATTATGGAAATTGTAGCATTACTGTATTGGCTGTGGTATTATTGTGGTTTGTTTTTTTTTTATACTGTTATAACATTGCCATTAACAGTGCACTGAGATTGGTGATATAATTCTGTGGTGTAATGTTGTTATGGAGTTACTATGAATTTTGGGGTTAAGTTTGGTTTTCATGGTAATTAGCATGTCACCATGTCAGATATGTGATTATCAGTGGTCATTGGGGGGGGGGGGGGGGAGTGAGAGAGAGAGAGAGAGAGAGAGAGAGAGAGAGAGAGAGAGAGAGAGCGTATGTGTGAGGTTGTGTGTGTGTGTTTTTTCTCTGTGTTTGTGTGCGTACATGTACATGAGTGTGTTTAAGTGTAAATGTGTGTGTATAAGTGTGTGCATGTGTGTGTGTGTGTGTGTGTGTGTGTGTGTGTGTGTGTGTGCATGTATGTGTGTATGTGTATGTGTATGTGTGTGTACGTGCGTACGTGTGCGTGTGTGTGTGTGTGTGTGTGTGTGTGTGTGTGTGTGTGTGAGAGAGAGAGAGAGAGAGAGAGAGAGAGAGCATGTGTGTGTGTGTGTGTGTGTGTGCTCGCATGTGCTCGCATGTGCATATGCGTGCCCATGCGTGCGCAAACATATATGTGTGTATCTGACACCGGTGCTGTGACAAAATGATATAAAAGCCCATGGTTCAGAGTGAGTATTTGGTGTGATGATGATGATGATGATGATGACGATGACGATGGCGATGTTTAAGAGGTGTGTGTTCTCTCCCCTCCCAGGGGCAAGAAGAAGATGGAGAAGGCATTGCTGCAGGCGAAGGATGAGGTGCAGGGCCTGGCAGAGAAGCTGCAGTCAGCACAGGCCGGTGAGTGTTGTGACGGGTCAGTCAGGGCTCTTGTTGCCCCCCCAAAGACACAATATACATACCTTATTGATGGGATTGAACACAGTCACACATGCAGAGATCAATTCTTAGCTGAGCAAGAACGAAAGAAAGAAAAGGCCCTGGTTGATACATGGTTTGAATGTTATTATATTCAAAGTACCCTTTAGATTATGCCTTAGGCATTGGTCGACCATTTTAAGTTACAAAAAAAAAAAAAAAAACCAGCGTGATTTAATCTTTCAAAATTCTATGGTGGGCATAGTTGGAGCAGATCAAAGTATGCTGCAGGAGCCTGCAAATCATTTGCACAGTTGTCCCAGTAGGTGTAATAAAGAAAAAAAAAAATGTTGTTTATCTCTTGACTTGGCCAAATACAGGTAAGCCTGTGTAGTATTGCATCTCACATAGGCAAGTCATCCGCAGTGGCAAAGTGGTTAGCGTCGCAGACTCCAGGTTATATTCGTGGTCAGACGGGTGTTCATATAAATTTATATATAATGGCTACCAGACTAAACGGGTCACTCAGTTAAAGAAGGTTACTCACTGTGTGTATGTATGTTTGACGTTCTATTTGAAGTGAAGAAATATAATGTGAAAACGATAATAAAATACAAAATACAGTAACCACTTTATCTTCATAGGGAAAATGTGTGGTGGTGTAAAAAAAAAACAAACACAAATGCGCCAATATTCACAATTTATTTTTTTAGCAACAAGTGTAGTGCAGAGTTTTAAAGACTGAATGATCTCTCAGACACTGATTTTGGTCAACACAGAAAGAATGGAGAGCAACAGGTAACTATGAACAGAGGAGAGGGGCGGATGATAGCAAGATGAAAATATGAACCCCCTCCTCTCTCTCTCTCTCTCTGTGTCAATGTTGTGCTCTTGAATTTGTACACCTGTAAGTCAGCTCATTGTTCTCAGTTTGTATTATTCACGAAATATTCAATAATTTTGTAACATTGAGAATGTGTTGACTGTAAAGCGATATAGCCACATCACCACTGTGAAATGTTTTCTGGGGAAAAAAACTGTCCACACACACACACACACACACACACACACACACACACACACACACACACACACACACACACACACACACACACACACACACACACACACACATCGTGAGCATGTGAGTATGAGTTAGTTTCAGAACAAAAAAGTGACAGTGGGGAAAAAAGAGGATGGAGGCCCCACTGTTTAAAAAAAAAAAAAAAAATGAAAAGATAAGAAAAAGGGGGGGGGGGGGGGGGGGGGGGAGAAAAAAAAAAAGCAAAAGAAAAAGGGGGAAAAAATTGGAGGTTGGAGGACAAAAAAAAAAGTTTTGACGTCAGTTCCCCAAAAGTCTTTGGAATGAGACTCTAAACCAAGATTCCATGTATGAACGCACACTCAACTTTGTGCGTACTTGTAAAATTCCACCACCAACTTCCAGAAGAGAAAGCTAGTTTGGCCATTGATATGGATGACACATATGGACATAGCATACACTGAAAGAGTGAAGTATGAACAAAAAACTGGACAGACGGATTGGCATGGGAAATGTCTGAACGTAGCATCAGCAAACAGCTCTTCAGTTGACGCTACCCAAGTAGGCAGTCCAAAGTGTAAAAGAGAGTTCGGATTATAAAGCACTTACAGCTTAGTCTTAAACCAAAAATAAGTGCTATATAAGCGCTCTTAATAATAATGATAAAGATAGTAGTACTGCTACTACCAATAAAAAAGTAATGATGATAATAGTACGACGACTACTACTACTAATAAAAATAATGATTAAAAAAAAATGACCGATCCAGTGCTGTGTGTGGGTATAGTGACAGACCCCGGCGTTGTGTGGGTAGGGTGGCTGACCCGGTGTTGTGTGGGTAGGGTGGCTGACCCGGTGTTGTGGGGGTAGGGTGGCTGACCCGGCGTTGTGTGGGTAGGGTGGCTGACCCGGCGTTGTGGGTAGGGTGGCTGACCCGGCGTTATGTGGGTAGGGTGGCTGATCAGTGTTGTGTGGGTAGGGTGGCTGACCCGGCGTTGTGTGGGTAGGGTGGCTGACCCAGTGTTGTGTGGGTAGGGTAGGGTGGCTGACCCAGTGTTGTGTGGGGTATTGTGACTGACCCAGTGTTGTGTGGGTAGGGTGGCTGACCCAGTGTTGTGTGGGTATTGTGACTGACCCAGTGTTGTGTGGATATAGTGACTGACCCAGTGTTATGTGGGTATTGTGACTGACCCAGTGTTGTGTGGGTATTGTGACAGACCTGATCGAGAAGGAGGAGGAGAAGCTGCAGGCCACTTTCAAGCAGCTGGAAGGCAAGAACTTGGAAGTCCAGAAATTCCGCACTGCTGCCGAGCTGGCCAAGGTGGGTTCTCCCTCATTCACTTCCAACCACTCTCTCCTTTGGATGTTTGTTCATGGAGAGAGAGTTTCAGGGGAGAGAAGATTGGGAGGGTGGAGGAGAGATAAGGGTTGTCTCCCGCAACTGTGGAGCGGGACAGCGGTGGACTGAATTGAAGGGCGTTCCACTCCTTCAGTCTTTGGGAGCTGGCAGTGTGGAAGAGGAGAGCAGTGATGGGAATAGAGGGATCAGGCAGAAGAGATTGAGAGAGAGAGAGAGAGAGAGAGAGAGAGAGAGAGAGAGAGAGAGAGAGAGAGAGAGAGGAGGTATGGCATTGCATTGCATGGTCAGATATCCGTCCTTTGATGTTCTGCTGTCAGTTCCAGTTTTGTGGAGAGAGGGAGGTCTTTCAAGGGATTAGGGACAGGAGTGTGTGTGTGTGTGTGTGTGTGAGTGTGTGTGTATGTGCATGTGTGTGTGTGAGAGAGAGGTGGGTAGGCAGGTGGAGTAGGAGAGGGTGGGGAGGGGGGCGGGGGAGAGTTAACTCGGGGTGTGTGAGTGTGTGTGTGTGTGTGTGTGTGTGTGTGTGTGTGTGCTTTAGCCCAGTGCTCGATTTGTTGCCAACCAGGGGCTGATGCTGGTAGGGTTTAGTGTGATGCTGTGGTGAACAGCACTTAAGGTCAGAGGGAGAGGGGATGTGGTAGAGAAAGGAGGAAAGTGGAAGAGGGAGGAGTGTACCCATTCTACCATGTTAAAGAGGACGTGTATCCTCTCCTTTCTGGCCTACAAAGTCAGTCCTCGTCATGTTTTGAATGTGTCTTCTGTTCAGACCTTCATCTGCGGATTGTGTCATGTCCTCCTTTTTTTTCTGACAGAAGGCAGCAGCAGTCATATCCTAAATATGTGTGAAGTCCAGTCCTTACATTGAAAGAAATGAATATACATCCTGAATGTACTATCATACACAGCAGTGCAAATCTCTAAGGGCAGGGGGACCCTGTATTGGCCGGAGCACATCCACTCGGTGTTGTCTGAAATGTTTTGCACAAGTTGACTGTCTACTCCATGCCACCTGCCTGGCAGAAAGCCCTCCAAGAGACAGAAGGGCTCCAGGAAGCCATCGCAGAGCGTGACCTCAAGATCCTGGAGCAGAGGCAGCAGCTGACACGCCTGGAGATCGACCTGGCCCAGTCCAACCACCTGAAGGAGAGCAGTCAGAACAAGCTGAGCAACTTCAGCGAGGAGACCCAGGTCTCTTAGCACACCCCCTCCCTCCCACCCCACCCCCTCTCCTCCCCCTCCTTATCTTCTCATCCCATCGTCGTGAGGGGAAAGAGGAGTGAGGGGGGCACTGTGTGGTGTGTGGTGAAAAGCACTATTGGTGTTGTCGTGACTTTGATATCTGGTGTTGTCATGGTTACAGTGTGTGAACAGGAAGATGCAGTTCTCGCCTCGCCCTTCCCTCCTCACATTGGAAACAGTCAAAGTGGGTTTAGTACCCATAGAGTGAGACAGCAATAAAGAGTTTTAAAGTGAAAGAGTTTTTCATGAAAACGAAAAGCAATAGACTTGCTGTGTAAGATTTTTCATATGACATCTGTACTCAATATGTATCAGAGCCATACCTATATGTGTACACAAAAGTACATAAAAGGAATCAGCTTGATTAAGAATTAGCGCGCATGAGATTGAAATTTAAAAAAAAAAAGGGGGGGGGGGGGGGGGGGGGGGGGATGAGAGGGGCAGTGTTGCAATACAGGAAGGGAAGATAGGAAATTAAAGTGTGTGAATGCTGTTGAAGATGAACTGCATTGGCCCGGCCATGTTGAGTATAACCAGAAAAGTGTAGAGAAAATAAGGTGACAGAGAGAAGGCTGTTAGGAAACGGTGTTTGGGTAGTTTGACGGTTTATATCAGCTTGATAAATATGATGCCTGACTGTTTGTAAAGGTGTAGGTCAGGAAGTAAAATATCTGGGAAGCCTTCAACCTTTGTCCAAAACTCTAAAATATCTATCAACTTTTTGTCCATCCAAAACTCTGAAAAATTGAGGAAGCCTTTTGTCTTTTGTCAAAAACTCCAAAATACTTGGGAAACCAGTCTTGATCCGAAACTGAAAAAAACATCTGTGTAGCCTTTTGGTTTTGTTGAAAACTGTCAAATAGTTTGTAAGTGTTTTGTTCTCCCCAAAGAGATTAAAAGATATTGGAAGTCTTTTTCTTTATCCAGAACACTAAAATCTCTGGGAAGTCTTTCATCTTTTTCCCATATCTGCCTGTAGGCTTACCAAAAGGTGCGCATTTTACCTTTTAAGTTGTCATTCAATTGAAGGCAACCAGTTTGCTTTTTGTGAACTGCTGTCAAGAGGATTTTTGATTAGCTTTTTTTATGGAAAAAAAAAAAAACTAATCTCTTTGACAAGCATAACTTTTTCGTTCTTGATAATTTATTTATTCATCTTCACCTGTTTCTGTTATTCCTCAAATGCTGTATAAAAAGGAATCTGAACTCTTCCCAGCTCAAAGAGGAGGTAGGGAGGAGGCTGAGGGGTTGGGGGGTGGGGGGTGATGGCAATGTGTGGTGTGCAGTGCTAGCACTGTTGGTGTTGTCATGTATGAAGATTAACATACTGAAACACAAAAAGAAAGTGGAAAAAAAAACCCTAGGATATTGGATTATTTTGTTCTTCAGTGGGATTTATGTATCTTCATTTGCACAACAATTGTCAGTACTAATTGGTCTAAGCAATTCTCTGTCCCAAAGATGCTCATTAGATCAGAGTTTCAAGGACAGTTGCAGTCAAAATGGAAATTTGAACACAATGTCATGGTATTCCTGTTTTGTGTTTCGGTATGCTTTCAGAAGGCTACGTTATAATTATCTGCATGTAAAGAGTGTTATGTACCTTAGATGTAATTTTCATGTGATATCAGTGATTATTTTTGTGGTGTGCTACCAGAATGCTGACACTGAAAGTATTCTTTTGACAAAAGAAATGTGACTGTGCATAAGTCATGCTGGAAAAGAAACTCGCAGTCATCATGTCACATTTAAAAGAATTACAACAACTATTCTGTTATGTTAAATGCAAATGGAAATGTTTGTATGTTACATTTGAAAAAAAAACAATTAGTGTGTCATGCTTACTCATTTGATGCCTAGATCTTCAATGGAATACTCTGAGTATTAAAAAAAAGAAAAACAACATAATCACTGGTATCACTGAAAATTATATATTCATGTTGTACACTCGTATTTTGCAATAAAAGAAAAAACGGATTCTCAAAGACATTCAAAGTGTACACGTTGTCCAACAAGTAATCATCCACAGGTAGTGTGCGGTTTGTTTTGCAGATGAGTAGTGTGAGGTTTGTTTTGCAGATGATCAAAACGTACACCTTTGACAACTATAAATCCCCCATAGTCACAAGTCACAGTGTGTTGTATGTTGTAACAGCCTTGCTGTTGTTACTGTTGCTACAGCATGGTGTGTTGCTTCTTAGTTTTTGTTTTATTAGTTTTTGTTCTATGGTGTGCAGCTAGGATGTTTACGACAACAAGGGAAGTAACTGCGCATTGAAACAGTTGTGGCAAAGGGAAGAAAAATCTGCATTGAGAGGAAGGGACAGAGATAACGTTGCCTACAGCCCAGCCAGCTGAAAATGGCCACATCAGCGCTGTCATGTGCGTTGAGAGGAAACAGTAGCATGGGCAGACAGAAAAATTGTCGGAAGAAATATGAAAAGTACAGCTCTGTACTATGGCAGCACACTCTTCTCTTGGATAGCAGGCCCACTTTCACTTTGAGAGATTTGTTGCTGAAAAAAAAAGAAAAAGGAAACGGAGGTGCCAAAGTCTAAAAAGCACAAAGTGTAGCGTTTTGACATTAAAGTGAAGCATTCTAAGTTGAAACTGAGCTTTCATACGCAATATCCACTGAAGCTGTGGTGGGGATTTTTTTTTTTTTCACTGGTTTCTTTTTGGACACTGCCACTGTGATGCCCTCAGTGTCTGACAAGTCAGATTCAGTGGAACTTTCATAGTACTTTGATCCACTTTTCAACATGATGGTGGACTAAGAAGATGGAAATCCCGCTGGACATGGTTTTGTCTTGAAAAGAACAGAAATCAAAATGGCTGACAACGAAACCCGTCAGTAAGTTGTGATTCTGGTTCATCTTTTTCAGCCTCTCTGTACTGAACTTGGCCGTTGTTTCATGAAATGGGTCTACAGTCTAGAGACCTACATTGTTTCAGTTCCATGGCTTGTTTGTTTTTTTCTTCTTGTTTGTTTGTTTGTTGTTGTTAGTGCAGCATTTTGACAGGACCTGTAACAGCATAGCATTGTCAGTGAAATAATAGCAGGCTGTACCAAAAGCGTAGCACTTGGCAGCTCTGTCAAAAAGCTTTACAGCGTGGTGTAATGCCGTATAAAATACAGTGCAATGGAATGCAGTGCATAACACAATGCAATGCAGTGCAGTGTTATGTAGTGCAATACAGTACAGTACAAAGCAGTACAGTACAGTGCAATGCCATACAATGCAGTGTGATACAGTGTAATGTAATACAATACCATTCAATGTAAAACAGTGAAATACAGTGCAGTGCAATGCAGAACAGTGCAATGTGTGGGAACGCAGTACGTTTCACACAATATAGTATGATGCATTGGAAGTTGACAGTCTTCTAGGCACTCTCCTACAGCTCAGTAGTCCCAACAGTAGAGCGCCAGCGAGTAGTATTTCACTGGAAATGCTTTCTTCCTTGAGAAAAGAGTGTTAAGATTTCAATTTAAAAAATCAGTCAGTTTGCTAAGTATGTTGAGACTTCAGTTTCAAAAATCAGTCTGTTTGCTAAGTACCTTGGCGATCTTTTTGAACTAGGGTATGAACTGCAGCTTCAGTTAAATGAAACTTTGGTATGTTGCTATATTCTGTGATCTAGATATGCAATCTCATGGTTAGTTCAATCAAGAACGTCATTCTACTTTGATTGCGTTTTGAATTGTTTGATATGATTTGATTTGTTTAGTTGGTGCCACGATGTTGTGTGTTAGATGTGCTGATGAGTGTTGAGTTGTTGTTGGTGGTGATGACCATACAACCCCTTTGGAAAGCTGCCATGAAAAATTCTGTTTTTCTTCTGTTTGGTTTGTGTTGGTTGGCTTTATTTTGCATCAGCATAGTGGACGTGAATGTGTAACCTTATATTGCCAACATGCTCAGCAAGAAATATGTTCTTTGGTGGTGTGTGGAGTCTGCACTCTTTATTGGTCCTTGAATACTGCAACCCCAGATGATCTTTTTTCCTTTTTTTTTTTTTTTTTTTTTTTTTTTTTTTTTTGCTGTCCCATCTTCTGTGTGCCACCTTAGTGGTATTGCACACATGCCGCTCATTTTCGACACCCCATCCACAGATGCATCCCCACCTGGCCCAGCCCACTGCAGCCCTGTCTCCAGCAATCCACAGGGAGCAGTCAGTGTCAAGCTGTCAATAGGCAACCCATGGGAGGAGACACTGCTGCCAAGTCACTTTGGTGGTGTTCAGTGGTGCCTGTTCTGATCCAACATATGCAGGACACCACATACTACACCCCCTATTGACAACAATAATTCCTCATTTGTGGAGCCGGCATGAGTGAGCTGTCCCTCCGGAGGGTGCCACCATGTCCATCCAGCAACTGCCCCCATGGGCTCACTGATACCAGTGACCCGACGGAACCAAATGAAGGTCACAGACGTTGAGAGGACATTGAAACTGAGGTCATCATGAGAGCAGGGCATGAAGGGCACAGAATTTGAGATTTTTTTATGGTGATTGAGGAGAATGAGGATGATGAAGATGATGCTACAGATTTCCATTCTGGTTTGAGGCTGCATGACAGGGCTGTACTCTGCGCATTTTGTTTTATAATATATCCCGTCATCAACCGGGCCTGAGAGATACAGACACCTGCAGTGTTGGTCAGAAAGTTTTAGCAACAGTCTCAGGGATGCATCCGTTAAGTGAATGAAACTCGACTGTGTGGTCCCAGTCTTCCCAGTTGAGCCCCTAGCATACTCAGTTCTGGGTAGGAGCCGGTAGGTGCAGAAAAATCCCACCAGACTCTGATGGGAATTGAACCTATGACCTCCCAGCTGGGAATCCGCGATGGTAAGCACTTTGCCACAGTGGCTGATACCAATGTGGATCTTGCGTGTGGATGAATTTCTCACTGAGGTGATTTTCATGCTCATGTGGTCTATAAAGAACAAGATCTCAACTGGGCTTCAAGCATGATATGTGTGGGCAACAGAATTTAGTCTGGAATTCTGCCCTGATAGATTTGCCATCCCATTTTTGAAAGTTTTGGAAATTTGCAACAACTTAATGACAGGTTTTCAGCACATGACATCAACATTCAGTTGTTTTTCCACTCATGCAAAGATCCTATTCTTTGAAATGAGCATGTGAAGCACACTGCAATTCTATGTCAGTATGACGTATAAATGAATATGAACGCAATCATCAAAAGATCCTGTTTTTTTCTAAAATGATCATGTTAAGCACTCTTTCATTAATTCCATGTCAATTAAGCGTGCTGCAATTCCATGTTAATATGGTATATTAACAGTAATGTGATCATGGAGGATAGCATACAACATTCAATCAGCTTACTTGTCTGAAGGTAATGAGGAGACAGTCTTGTCAGTTTCCCTTGGAGTTCATTGTCTCTGTAGGACATTGTTGTATGACAATGATAAACAGACATTTCCAGTACAGTTCACTGTCTGTAATGAACAGGTATTTCCAGTGTATTAAAAAAAAAAAAAAATTTTTAATGCTCCGCCCAAAAACGTAGACAGATGAATCACAAGTCGAAACATGACGGTTTCGACCTCTTAGGTCTTCTTCGGGCAAGATATGCAACACTCAGGACAACGAAAATGAACGAGAACTCACTTATCTTCTGATTGATTATTCATTTTTTTTGTCCCAAGTATTGCCTGAAGAAGACCTAAGAGGACGAAACGTGTCATGTTTTGTCTCGTGATTCGCTTGCCTATGTTTTTGGGCGGAGCCTTATATATTATTTTCTGAATTTGTTTACTTTCGCCTGCAGTTGCCTCCCTTCACAGCTACTTCTGGTATAGCTGACTTGTGTATGATGATGATGAACACCATCTTGTTATTTCCAGTACAGTTCACTGTCTTCTGAATGATGGTGGTGAATGATGATGACCATTCTCTGCACTGCTTACTGTCTGCTGTATAATGACAATGAGTAGACAGTGTTGGTCAGTGTCTTTAGTGTTCGCTGTCTGTTGTATTACGGTGATGAACAGACAGCGTTGTTTCTTTCTCTGTAAAGTTCTCAGTCTGATGTGAGGAGGTAATGAGCATACAGTCGTGTTCTGTTGTTCATTCTTTTGACTGTTCAGTCAGTCTGTGATAGGATGATGATGATGATGATGAACAGACTGTGTTGTTCGCCCCTCTGCCTGATGTGCTCACAGTATTCCAGGCTGTCACTGACATGCACAGTTATGACTGCATACACATTCCACTGCACTGTCTTAAAACACACACAGGGCGTGCATCTCATTCTGTTATGCATGGCATACTGATGAGTACTGTGTATACAGTGCAAGGTGGGTTTATTTCAAACCTGAGTGGAGCAATGGAATCTGGATGTTTGGAGATGATGACATTTCTTTGTTTTCTGTCTAGATGTTATGCTCCTCCACGGCCTTGCTCTCAGGCTACCCCCATTCCACCTTCCCTTCATTCAGCCACACCTAGGTACTTCCAGTTGCAGCTGCAGCAACGACAATCCGCAGGGAGCAGTTGTGAGGCAGCCCACCCCAGGAGACTCTGCACTGCTGCTGAGTCACTTTTTTAACACGGTGATCTGACACACATAGGACATCCCTTCAGATGACAGTGATTGTTCAGCTGCAAATCCAACATTAGTGAGAATCCTTTTCACTGCGAAGGGTGCCATTTGGAACAGAATCGACGCCTCTGCCCACGAAACAAATAGCTGTTAAGTAGTGAGATGGTGAATGATTATTGGGAGAAAGGGCATAAATGAACAGGAACTGGGAGATGAGGACATAAATCAGTTATAGTTAGGAGATGTATAGTGATGTCAATAAAGAAATAATAACAGACATGATCTCGGACATATTCACTTTCAGTAGACTCCATGAAAACACTATTTGAGGGATGTTCTACCTGATGTGATTTTTTAGTTTGATGGATTTTTTTTTTTCATGTTATGGAAGATGGGTTTTTGAACAATTTTTGCATTAGAAAAATGATTTAATGACATAAAAAATCCAGTCTAAGGAATTGACTTTGACAGTCCTGATATGGCCCCATGTGGTCTGCTGGGCTAAAAAATAACATGAATTGATGTAAAAAATGAATAATCCGGAGATGGTGACACACACACACACACACACACACACACACACACACACACACACACACACACATATATATATATATATATATATATATATATATATATATATATATATATATATATATATATATATATATATATATATATATATATATATATATATATATATATATATATAAAATGCTATAGCCAGGACAAAAATGTTGACTTTGGTATTGTTGGTGCAGCCAGTTTTCTTATTGCTGGTTTCCACCATGACAGGTGAACTTGTGTGTATGTGCTTATGTGCTCTGGTTTGTATTGGCTTCATAGCACCAGACCAAACCTGTATGTTTATGTTGACAACTTGCTGTGGTGGTGTATTAATCATGCAGTGTTGTATCATTATTGCGCTCATCAAATGGTTCCCGCACTATTTTGCATCACAGTAATTCACTACTTTTTTTTTCAGTGAGTTTGTATCTGCGTGTGTGTGTGTGTGTGTGTGTGTGTGTGTGTGTGTGTGTGTGTGTGTGAGAGAGAGAGAGAGAGAGAGAGAGAGAGAGAGAGAGAGTTTCTCAAAATTTCAGACTCTCAGAAATGTTGCAGGGAAACAAGTCCCCCGAGGGAAGGGGGGGGGGGGGGGGGGGGGGGGGGGGGAGGGATGGAGAAGGGGGGTGGCTTTGTTGGCATATGTGTAAGACTAGACAGAGACAACAATGCTCCAGATAAAGTCTTTGAAATGGAAGGAGTATAGATCTACTGAAAAAAGAAAAAAAAGTTGTCATAGAAACAGACAATTATTGAAAAGGAAGAGTACTTAAAGGTAAGTCTAGACAAAATAAGTGAAAAGAAAGTCTTTGAAGGAAGGGAGGTCGAGAGAGGGGGAAGGGAAGAGGGTAGGAAGGGGAAGGAGGAGAGGGGAATGAAGGTGGGGGTGAGAGAACTGTTAGGTAGGCAGATGTAGGAATGATTCAAGTTTGCCGTATATCTTGGGTATTTTGAATGAATTTTTAAGCTATATCCACTATATTTTATGACTCCATCAATAAAAGATTGACCCATACCTGTACAAAAAAAAAAAATGTTTCATTTTGTTGATAAACAGAACATTAGAGGTGAAACCAAACATGGCAAGACTTTAGTCCTGTAGAAAAGGCATGGATCCTTGAAAACCTATTAGGCTTTGTTTTTTATACAAAAAAAAAATGGGGTCCCTATAGACTGATGATGAAGAACAAGGTTTTGTTTCTAAACAAAAAAATAATGGGTCCCTGGAGACTGATGATGAAGAACAAAGCTTTATTTCTAAACAAAAAATCATGGGTCCCTGGAGACCTATGATGAAGAACAAGGCGTTATTTGACGACTACCGGATTTAAACAGGTAACTCAGCTAGGAATAGCACTTACTTGTAGCTTTCAACAGACCTCGATCCGTCTTCTTCAATGATGGTGTTGCTACTGAGTGAACTGGGATTCAGTACACGTGACCACGGGTCGAACCCCTGGTCATGTGACTGAACAATTAGGGTGTTGTGCACCGATGGCAAGGTGAGTCTACCCCGGTCCCTGTTAAGTGTGGGGTTGTTGGTGGCAATATGGATAGCCTCCTTCACCCCAAGTTGAAACTATCTATTGTCACGGTCAAGAATGCTGATGTTGTCATATTTGAACTGATGTTGCTGGGCGTGTAGGTGGGGGCCTACTGGTGATGATTCTGTTTGTGTGTTCTGTCAAGCATTTTTGAAGGTTTCTCTCAGTTTCCCCGACATAGTTCTCTTCACTTTATTTATAAACAAAAAAGTATGGGTCTCTGGAGACGCACGACGATGGCACTCAAAATTTTAGGCAATGCACTGTGAAGGCTGAAAGTGAAAATGGTGCTGAAAAAAAGAGAAGTTTTTATAGGGAGGGAGGGAGGTGAATCAATCCAAACAAGAGATAAATGTTGCAGAGTCTTTCTTGAGGACGTAAATCCAGTATAGGCAGGGGTAGGGACATTGTTTTGTGTTTGAATAAGGGGAACAAACAATTTCATTGCCTGACGTTGACATGGGTTAGTCAGTGCATAGACAGTTCTGTATCAGAATGGTGGGACAGTTTCATTTCTTCACATGGGATAGTCAGTACATCGACAATTCTGTAGTTAAACGATTGGAACTGTTTCATATCCTCACATGGGATAGTCAGTACATCGACAATTCTGTAGTTAAACGATTGGAACTGTTTCATATCCTCACATGGGATAGTCAGTACATCGACAATTCTGTAGTTAAACGATTGGAACTGTTTCATATCCTCACATGGGATAGTCAGTACATCGAAAATTCTGTAGTTAAACGATTGGAACTGTTTCGTATCCTCACATGGGATAGTCAGTACATTGACAATTTTGTAGTTAAACGATTGGAACAGTTCTTATCCTCACATGGGATAGTCAGTACATGGATGATTCAGTGCCTAGGTAGTGAGAACAGTTTCATATCCTCATGTGGGATGGACAATTCAGGGTCTAGGTAATGGGAACAGTTTTATATCTGCAAATGGTATGGTCTGTATTTAAATAAATGGAGCCGTTGTATTATCTTACATGGATGGTTGGGAAGACGACTGGGGGGAATGAACAGTCTCATAGGCTCACAGGGGATATTCGGGGGGGGGGGGGGGGGGGGGGGGGGGGGGGGGGGGGGGGAGGCAGTTCTGTAATTAAAAGGGGGGGGGGGGGACAAATAGTTTGTTAACATTACAAGGAATAGGGCATAAACAATTCTGCATTTCAGTTAGGGGAACAAATAGTTTCATAACATTGTATGTGGTAGGACTGAGATAATTTTATATTTAAAGGTGGGGAACTAGCATTTTTGTACAATAACATGGGGTAGGTCAGAGACAATTTTGTATTTAGAGGAGGGCAACAGTTTCATAACATTACATGGGAGAGGACAGAGACAGTCTTGTCTTTAAATGAGGGGAACGAACATTTTCAAAACATTGCATGGGATGAGACAAAGAATTTTTGGTGTTTAAAAGACGAGAACAGTTTCATAGCCTCGCGTGGGATAGGATACTAACATGACTGCAACGATGTGAGCATGCAGCTCATTAGATGAGCTAGACCAGGGACACATTATAGTCAGGCTATAAAGGGTATATGCCTAGGTTTGTGATGATGACCTGTATGTGTGTGTGTTCTGTGGTTGCAGCAAAGAATTACCACACTGCAGAAGGAAGTGGATGAGCAGAAACGCCTGGCAGAGGATGTCAAGAGAGGTGAGACTTTGTTCAACTTGATTTCCATTTCTTGGCTCACTGCTTGGCGTGATGTGGTTGGTTTTGTTTGTTCGTTTGTTTTTTATGCAACTTTGCTTCAGGTTTTATGTTAATAGGTGTGTGTGTGTGTACGTGCATGCATGTGTGCTTGCATGCAAGCGTATGTGTTTGTGCATGTGTGTGTGGTGGTACACACAAACGAAAAAAAAACCCAGGGTGATGTCATTTTTGTCGTATTTCATGGATCATGGTGTTGTCAGGATAGATGTGTATGTTTCTCTTAAGATACAGAATCACTGTCATGTGTCGGTCTATAGTCCACGTCCACTTTCACAGCATGGGTCATATCCTTTTCAAACCATGCTCTTTATCCCTCAGATTCTGACCAGGATGCAAAAAGTTATGAAGCACCCTATATATGGCAAATCAGGCCTGGAGACTAAGAACAGAATATGAATATATGATAATGATAATTTGTTGTCATGTTCAGACTATGTCCACACAGCAGAAGTATCTGTTGTCCAGTGTGCACATCAATCCAGCACACCAGCCACTGCATTTCAACTCTATGTATGGTGGCATGTGTATGTTCTAGTCAGTTCGGCACAGTCTACAACATGTGTGCACTTTAAGTCCAATAGATAATCATTGGGTAGAAACTTGATTGTTGTATGCTTTTTCATCATGGAATGGACTGCAGTACTCACTACTAGTGGCAGTGTCCAAGTAATTTTTTTTTGCTGCGTGTAAAATATGTAATGATATTAATATGACTATTGAAAAAAGAAAAAAACTTGGAGAAAGTGTAGTTTTGCCCTCGCTTCTACCTGCATATCTGGGTAGTCTTGTCTGTTGATCTGATTGGTTGATGCCATATAAAAAGAAAAGCTCCACCAACCAGCAACAACCTTGATGAACAATCCTTGTCAGATGCCCTATGAAAAGAAGAAGAACACCAATCAGCTGTAGCATTGATGCGCAGTTCTTGTGAGCGGAGAGCCAAACAGCACCATTTTCTCAAACTGAAGCCACTAATAAAAAAGCTGACCCTGGGCAGATAATCAACAAGCAATGGTGCAGAAGTGTTGTTTGCGAGATGGTCAGACGTTAGTTCAGTTCCCATCAGAGCCAGTATTTATTTGTGGAGTTGTCTGTCCATGGCCTGACTCCCACCGAGAGCGGAGTTTACTCGAGGCTTAAGACTAGAACCTCACCATCCAGTTTCATCCATTAAAAGGAACGAATTTCTAAAAGTGTTCCTCAAGTTCCTGACCAACACTACAGGTGTATGTATCTCTCAGGCCTGGTTGACGCTTTGACATGTTATGAAAATAAACAGACTACAGGCCTGTCAAATCTCTGACCAAAATGGAACTCCATAACATGAACTCCATAAAGCATCAACTTAAGCAGCCTCAAACTCTGTGGCTTTTCATGCCCTGCTGGGTTCAACCTCATCTCCAAGTTCACACTCATGGTTTTGTACAAAGGAGGTGGAATGAGTGGCAGTGAGACAGCTGTGAAAAAAAAAAAAGGAGAAAAGAAAATAAAGAAAACGACAAAAACAAAATACAACTTTGTATTGCTCTTCTTCCTCATCTTTCAACTCCTTCCCTTCTGCAGTTTAGTCAGTCCTTCATAGGGTAGTGTAAAAAAAAGTTCTCTCCACTTGAGAATGATTGGCAAACTGAAAATTACACCGGGGAACATCAGACTGTCTGTGCTTTTTTTCCTTTTCTTTTTTTTTTTGTTGTTTGTTTTTGTTTTATTGCTAGTTTGTTAGACCTCAGTCTTCAAACTACATGTCCTCAAAAGCCAAAGGCTGGTAGGTTGTAAATCTCAAAACTCATGCTTCTTTTTGTGGGAGGAGATGGGGCAGGAGATGGGTGGGGGATGTTATCTGAAATAACAGCTTGGGAGTTAAAATTCAAAGGTTTAAAAAATCAAGTCAATCAGGGTGTTGAATACCAATGTCCTTGTGTCTCGGACAGTTTGATGTTAACATGAAGCAGGTTTATGATGCCAGTGACTCTCTAACATTGGCCTTGAATGTGAGCGATGGTTTAAGGAGGACATTGAGCGCCAGAGACTTGAAGAAGAGCGGCAGTAAATGGCTGTCGATTCAGTGGCCCCCTGCTCAGAATGAGTCACTGGGATTCACAGGGATCAGGGTGGGACACAGGAGTTGTCTCCCTTCAGTTGAAGTGTTTTAATCAGTCAGTGAGAACGTGTTTTCTGGCGACTTTGGTCTGTTGTCAAGTGGTTTGGTCAGTGTGTTAGCAAGTGTGTTGGTCATTGTGTTGCTCAGTGTAGAGGGTTTTTCAGAACAGTTTTGTCTGTTGTCAAATGTTTTTTTGTCAGTGTGTTGGTTAGTGAGGCTGCTTGAACAACAATCATCTGTTTGAAATTGAGTGTCAGAGTGTTCGTCAGTGTCTCCATAAAATCTTTAAAAGTGATTTCAGTATAGGCAGAAGGTTAAAATTAGGTTAGATTGAAAGTGATTGTTAGTGTAGGCAGTAGGTTAGCAGTTATTGCATTGAAAGTGATTGTCAGTGTAGGCGGAAGGTTAGCAGTTATTGCATTGAAAGTGATTGTTAGTGTAGCTGGTAGGTTAGCAGTTACTGCATTGAAAGTGATTGTTAGTGTAGGCAGTAGGTTAGCAGTTAAAGCATTGAAAGTGATTGTTAGTGTGTAGTCAGTAGGTTAGCAGGTACTGCATTGAAAGTGATTGTCAGTGGAGGCAGTAGGTTAGCAGTTACTGCATTGAAAGTGATTGTCAGTGTAGGCAGTAGGTTAGCAGTTATTGCATTGAAAGTGATTGTCATTGTCAGTGTAGCAGTTAGGCATTAGCAGTTATCAGTGCATTGAAAAAGTGATTGTCAGTGTAGGCGGTAGGTTAGCAGTTATTGCATTGAAAGTGATTGTCAGTGTAGTTAGCAGGTGCATTGAGGTTAGCAGGCAGTATTGCATTGCATTGAAAGTGATGTCAGTGTAGGCGTAGGTTAGCAGTTATTGCATTGAAAGTGATTGTTAGTGTAGGGTCAGTAGGTTAGCAGTTATTGCATTGAAAGTGATTGTTAGTGTAGCTGTAGGTTAGCAGTTATTGCATTGAAAGTGATTGTTAGTGTAGCTGGTAGGTTAGCAGTTACTGCATTGAAAGTGATGTTTAGTGTAGGCAGTAGGTTAGCAGTTATTGCATTGAAAGTGATTGTTAGTGTAGATGGTAGGTTAGCAGTTATTGCATTGAAAGTGATTGTTAGTGTAGCTGGTAGGGTAGCAGTTATTGCATTGAAAGTGATTGTCAGTGTCGGCAGTAGGTTAGCAGTTATTGCATTGAAAGTGATTGTTAGTGTAGCTGGTAGGGTAGCAGTTATTGCATTGAAAGTGATTGTTAGTGTAGGCGGTAGGTTAGCAGTTATTGCATTGAAAGTGATTGTTAGTGTAGGCAGTAGGTTAGCAGTTATTGCATTGAAAGTGATTGTCAGTGTAGGTGGTAGGTTAGCAGTTACTGCATTGAAAGTGATTGTTAGTGTAGGCAGTAGGTTTAGCAGTTACTGCATTGAAAGTGATTGTTAGTGTAGCGGGTAGGTTAGCAGTTAGCAGTTATTGCATTGAAAGTGATTGTTAGTGTAGCGGGTAGGTAAGAAAGTACCTGCTTGAAAATAATTGTCAATGTAACCAGTTGCCTAGCAATTATTGAAAGTAATGCCAGCGTAGCCAACAGGTTATCAGTTATGAGAAGTAGTTATCAGTGTAGCCAGTAGATTAGCAATGATCTTGTTGAAAGTGATCGTCATTGTAGCCAGTAATACTGGGATTATATTATTGAAAGTGACTGTCATTGTAGCCAGAAACTTTGTAATTGTTTCATTGAAAGTGATTGTCAGTGTCACTAGCAATTTTGGAATTATCTTTATTGAAAGTGATCGTCAGTGTAGCCAGTAAGATTGGAATAATTTTCTTTTTTTATTGAAAATGATTGTCAGTGTAGCTGATAAGTTTGGAATCATTTTCTTGGAAGTGATTGTCAGTATTGCCAGTAAGTTTGGAATTATTTTCTTGAAAGTGAGTGTCAATGTCACCAGTATGTTTGGAATTATGTTATTGAAAGTGATTTTCAGTATTGCCAGTAAGTTTGGAATTATTTTCTTGAAAGTGAGTGTCAATGTCACCAGTATGTTTGGAATTATTTTCTTGAAAGTGATTGTCAGTGTTGCCAGTAAGTTTGGAATTATTTTCTTGAAAGTGAGTGTCAATGTCACCAGTATGTTTGGAATTATTTTCTTGAAAGTGATTGTCAGTGTTGCCAGTAAGTTTGGAATTATTTTCTTGAAAGTCATTGTCAGTGTTGTTGCCAGTTAGTTTGGAATTATGTTCTTGAAAGTGATTGTCAGAGTTGCCAGTACGTTTGGAATTATTCTTTTGAAAGTGATTGTCAGCGTCACCAGTAAGTTTGGAATTATTTTATCGAAAGTCATTGTCAGTGTTGCCAGTAAGTTTGGAATTATTTTATTGAAAGTGATTGTCAGCGTTGCCAGTAAGTTGGAATTATTTTACTGAAAGTGATTGTCGGTGTTGCCAAGTAAGTTTAGATTTATTTTCTTGAAAGTGATTGTCAGAGTCACCAGTAAGTTTGGAATTATTTTATTGAAAATGATTGTCAGCATCGCCAATAAGTTTGGAATTATTTTATTGAAAGTGATTGTTAGCATTGCCAATAAGTTTGGAATTATTTATTGAAAGTGATTGTCAGTGTTGCCAGTGAGTTCGGAATTGTTTCGCTGAGAGTGATTGTCAATGTAGCGAGCAAGTTTAGAATTATTGTATTAAAAGTGACTGTCAGTATAGCCGTACGTACGTTAACAATATTCTTGTTGAAAGTGATAGTTAAACATAGTTGGGTATGTTACTATTATCATACTGTTGCGATTGTCAGTTTAGCCAGGTTATTAGCAATTACATTATGAAAATGACTCAGTGTCTTGGTCAGCGTAGCCATTAGTTTAGTAGCCAGCTGTTGTGAGGTGATCGTCAGTGTGCTGGTCAGTGTGGCTGTTAGCAGATGGCATCTGTTTGCGAAATAATTGTCAGCATGTTGGTCAGTGTGGCTGTTGGCATGACAGCCACCTGTTATGAAGTGATTGTGAGTATAACTTTCTGAGAGCAAGTGAGGCAAAAAAAGGATGGCAGCACAAAGAGTCAAAGTTGCAGATCGTGCGGTGTACCAATTGTCACCCAACAACCAAATAAGGTGGGACTGAAACCCACAATCTTCTGGTAGCCAACTGCAACACTAACCACTGTGGCTTTTTTTGTGGTTAGCAAAAGCTGCCATTTCTTTGAGAGTGATGGCAGTAACAGTTTCTTCTTATCAGTGTTGCTATTATTAGTAGTATCATCATCATCATATCATATCATAGATACATATATATATATATATATATATATTTATTATGTATATATATGTATACAGATATATGTATATTGCAGCCTGTTGACTGTTGGAGACCAAGCTCTACAGGCTTTACTGTCCAGGATCATGTTTACTCAACAGGCTGCCTACCTGGGTAGAGCAAACTGAAAAGTTACCTGCTGGTGCTAATCATTTATTTTGCATGTCATTCAGTAAAATATCAGTCACTTAGACTTTCACTTTTGCCTTCGATTTTTACAGAGGATGCATGCTATGAGAACACATGCGTCATCCATACTAAGGGCCAAACCGGCCGTGGTATGGTATTATATGGGTGCGCAAGATCTCATGCATGTGTTCACGCTTTGGTTTACAGTCTTACTTAAAGTACAGTTCTCGAAGGGAAATCAGAACAAGTGTTAACTCTAAAGGTAAAATCCCCCGTATTGAAATGGCCAGGCACAGATTTGAACCGTCCCCCCAAGATCACCAGAATCACAAGTCAGGCACTCTACCAACTGAGCTGTTCCAGCCCCCTCCTCCCCCCCTCCTTCCCCAAAATGAATACGTGCCTAAATAAATGAACGTATGCCCTGCATCATGCATTCACATGTATGTCTGTATACACACACACGCACGCATGCATGCACAAACACACACACACACACACACACGCACAGGTATATATGTGTATGTGTGTGCAGGCATGCATGCATGTGACTGCATTCAGGCGCATAAGTGCATACACATAAACTCAAAACTCAGATTCATCAATTTGTTTTAACACCACACAAGAAATTAGGGGCACTGAAACAAAACACATTTAAGTAAGCAAAGTAAAAAAAAAAAGCCCTTGCTGTGAGGTCGTGGGTTTGATTCCCATCAGAGCCATGTGGGATTTTTCTACCCCTACCGGCTCCTACCCAGAGTGGAGTTTGCTACGGGCTCAGCTGGGAAGACTGGGACCACACAGTCAAGATTCATCCGCTTCATGGATGCGTCTCTGAGAGTGTTGCTCAAATTTCCTGACCAACACTGCAGATGTTTGTATCTCCCAGGCTTGGCTGATGCCGGGATATAATGTGAAAGGAAGCACAGAGTACAGGCCTGTCATGCAGTCATAGACCGGAATGGAAATCCGTAGCATCATCTTCATCATCCTCATTCTCATCGATCAGCATAAAAAAATGTCTCAAATTTTGTGGCCTTCATGCCCTGCCCTCATGGTGAATTTTCAATGTCCTCTCCACGTCTGTGGCGTCTGGTATTTAAACACCTTTATGAGAGCTGTCATCGAAAGCACGTGTTGGCACCCTTCTGAGGGAGAGCTCACTCGCGTTGGCTCCACAACTAAGCAGTTATTGTCAGCAGTAGGGTCTTATTAGGAGGTGTTCTGCATATGTTGGATCAGAACAGGCGCCACTGAACGCCATCAAAGTGACTCCGCAGCAGTGCAGTGTGTCCTCCAGTGGGTTGCCGCCTGACATCAACTGTTCCCTGTGGAGCCTGAGGCGGGCCAGGCTGGGCTGTGGCTGTGGCTGTGGCCAGGATGTGGACAGGAGGTCGGAATGAGCGGTGTGGGTGCAATGCCACTGAGGTGGCACAGAAGACGGACAGAAAAAGAAAAAAGAAAGAGAAAAAAAAAGATCAGTTGAAGATCGTGAAGCTACCAACAATTTAGAGATGGAATAAACATGTGAAGTAAAACTAGTAAACAAACAAATTAGAAATGAAGAAGCAAATTACAGATGGAGTCAAACTGTTTAGAAATGAAGTAAACAGCCTATAGACAGGGAAGACAGTTTTCAGTTTCAGTTTATAACCCAGCAGGGGACTTATTGGGTCGTTGCAATCAATATAAAGAGGATTGTTATAGGCTATATAAAGAGGGTCGTTACAAGCTATGTAAAGAAAGAATATGAAGAGGGTCGTTACAAGCAATATAAAGAGGAATATGAAGAGGGTCGTTACAAGCAATATAAAGGGTTTGTTACAAGCAATACAGAGGGTCGTTACAAGCAGTATAAAGAGGAATATAAAGAGGGTCGTTACAAGCAATATAAAGAGAGGGTTGTTATAGGCAATACAAAGTGGAAATTAAAGAGGGTCGTTACAAACAATATAAAGAGGCTCGTTAAAGGTAATATAAAGAGGGTCTTTACAAGCAGTATAAAGAGGAATATAAAGAGGGTCGTTACAAGCAATATAAAGAGGAATATAAAGAGTGTCGTTACAGCATATAAAGAGTGTCGTTACAAGCAATATAAAGAGGAATATAAAGAGGGTTTACAAGCAATAAAAAAGAGAAATATATAGAGGACTGTTACAAGCAGTATAAAGAGGAATATAAAGAGGTCGTTACAAGCAATATAAAGAGGGTACAAGCAATATAAAGAGGAATATAAAGAGGAATGGAAAGGGGTTTGTTACAAGCAAAATGAAGAGGAATGTAAAGAGGGTCATTACAAGCAATATAAAGAGGGTCGTTATAGGCAATATAAAGAGGGTCGTTACAAGCAATATGAAGAGGGGCGTTATAGGCAGTATAAAGAGGGTCGTTACAAGCAATATAAAGAGGGTCGTTACAAGCAATATAAAGAGGGTCGTTATAGGCAATATAAAGAGGGTCGTTACAAACAATATAAAACCTGATAATTCTGCATTGTGGAACCTCATATATTTGGAAGCAAATGTGTAAGAGAAAAACAGCTATAAGAGATGAAGAGAAAAATATTGCGCAGATACATGCGTGAACATGTACTTATGCCATCACAACTCTCTCTCTCTCTCTCTCTCTCTCTCTCTCTCTCTCTCTCCATCTCTCTCTCTCTCCATCTCTCTCTCTCTCTCTCTCTCTCTCTCTCTCTCTCTCTCTCTCTCTCTCTCTCTCTCTCGCTAACACGCACACACACACACACACACACACACACACACACACACACACACACACACACACACACACACACACACGTTGCATGTTGTACCATACATGCCTGTTCCCGCCCGAGCGTGTCAGATTGAAGGCTGTGGTTATGAGCATCAGAGCCACTGGAAACAAACAGTACTGGAGTATGTAAGAGGGCAAGGGTGGTGGTGGTGGTGGGAGGAGAGGGGGGTAGTGTTGGGGTGGAGAGGGAGGGGTGGGTAGGTTAGCACTGGGTTAGGGGGAAAAGCTGACGAGAACCGTTGGATACAGTGGATGGGTTGGCGGGGTGGCGGGCCAGTGGGAACTAGTGGGCGTGCTGATGTGATTGATGAACGTCAGTATTCGCTTCTGGACCTACACGACCTCACCTATCATCTGGTCCTCCCCGCCTTCCACCTTATCTTTTGTTCTATCACCTGATCCCCTCCCACCACCCCCTTTTTTACCTCACTATCCCTTCCCCCCCCCCCCCCCCCCCTCTCCGCCTCTCCTCACTTCCCGTCTCCCTCCCTTGCCTACGTCCATTCCAGCTTACACTGTACAGGTTGTGAGTTTTATCAGCAGCATTGGCCACAGATCTTTGATCTCACTCTGTGTGCGTGTGTGTGTGTGTGTGTGTGTGTGTGTTCGAGAAAGAGACGGGAGAATGGTTGTGAGGAGGTGGATGGTGCGTGTGTGTGTGTGTGTGTGTGTGTGTGTGTGTGTGTGTGGCGTAGGAGAAAGGGAGGGGGGGGTTTTTCTGGCCCAGCAGTGTGTAAGAGTGTATTAGCAGTGCATTCGGTCTCCTCATTCCCCATTGACTTTGCTATGCTTGCCCAGTGTGTAAGAGTGTATTAGCAGTGCATTCGTTCTCCTCACTCCCCATTGACTTTGCTATGGTGGCGCCATGGGACCGACATCAATGAGCGCAGCGTGGACAAGCTGCTGAGGTGTGACATGTTTTGTTTCTTTCTCCGTGCATTGAAATGTCTCCTGTTCATTCAAAGTGTGGCCCTTCTTTGGCTGGATTAGCTCCATCCTCAGAGCCCTAAGATACAAATCTGGTGAGATGGGGGGTGGGATCAGATGACTCAGCGTGTCCACTGTGTCAGGACAAACCAAAAATGAAACAGTTCCAGAGTTTATGCAAAGCAAGTCTTACACAAGTAAGGTACACATGGAGACAGCCAGGTGCTCAGCACAGCCACAGGAAACGCTGCGCCCCTGGGAGCTTCAACTGGGACGTCCTTCTTTTGTAAGAGGCCACAAATAGTGATCTTGAAGAGCTGCGACATGGAAGCGGTGTTAAGTGGATGGTTTGGAGTGCACAGCAGACTTTCCAGAAATGGAAAGCCATACGAAGATCTAAAGTTCCTCACAGTTCAGGGGCTGGCTATCCTGAGTGTAGGAGCCGGCAGTACTGGAGTTCAGGGGCTGCAAATCCTATAGTTTAGAGCTGGCAATCCTGGAATTTAGGGACTGGCAATCCTGGAGTTTACAGCTAGCAATCCTGGAGTATTGGGCTGCCAACTTGAACCCTGGTGTTTAGGGGCAGGCAATCATGAGTTTACAGTTGGCAGCCTAAAGTAGAGTGCGGGGTAATTTTGGAGTGTATGGGCTGGCAGCCTAGAATTTAGAGGCTGGTAACCCTGATGTTTAGGGGCTGGTAATCCTGTAGTTTAGGGGCTGACAATTCCGAAGTTCAGGGTCAAGCAGTATTGATGTTCAGAGGTTGACAACCTTGGAGTTTAACAGCAGGCGATCATGATGTTCAGGGCTGGCAATCCTGGGGTATAGGAGCTAGCTATCCTGGTGTTTAGGGGCATGCAACCTGGGGTATAATGGTAATCCTGGTGTATAGGGACCAGGAGATAGGTAGGTTCAGAACCTATGAGAAAACAGTGAGAAAGAATGAAGAAGGGTTTGAAGCAGGAATCGTGGAGGTTTATCCTGCCATTGCTGCTTTGGGAGGCGCACTCCTCAATAACAAGAGAGAGCCCTCAAAGAAGACGCTAGCCGCACTCCATAAAGCTCGCAGCAACACCCAGCAGATCGCTGGGTAAATGTACCAATGAGTATTGTCTAAACCTGTGCCAGGGCATCCAGATCTCGCCGACTGCGGCAACATCCACGCCATGTACGAAGGCATGAAGCGCCATCAAGGTAGCTCATCTAAAATCTACATCAGGGGAGATCATCATCAACAGCAGCAAACAGATAGAGAGATGGGCGGAGCACTACCAGGAGCTGTACTCCAGGGAGAACTCAGTCACCCACACAGCCATTGAGAATACTGCCTCCCCAGCCTGTTGTGGAGGAGCTCGATCCCTCACCCACCATGAGCCTGTGGTAAAACTCTGGGTAGCGACGGCATTCCAGCAGGAGTCATCAAAACCAGCAGGTCTCTCTCCTCAGTCACCTCCATGAGCTTCTGATGCAGTGTTGGGAGGAAGGGACGATACCCCAGAACATGCGTGATGGAAAACCATGACGCTATACAAGAACAAAGGGGACCGCAGCGACCGCAATAACTATAGTGGAATATCCCTCCTTAGCATTATTGGCAAAGCCTTCACCCGTGTCGTCCTAACAAGCTGAACCTGCTCGGCGAACGAGTGTACCCAGAGGCACAGTGTGGTTTCAGAGCTGCGAGGTCGACGATCGACATGATATTCTTCTTGAGGCAGCTACAAGAGAAGTGCCGCGAGCAGAGAAGACCCATGTTTATTGTCTTCAT
Source organism: Conus betulinus (assembly GCA_016801955.1). NCBI lineage: Eukaryota > Metazoa > Mollusca > Gastropoda > Neogastropoda > Conidae > Conus > Conus betulinus. The sequence goes on along the minus strand of JADBJO010000792.1, from coordinate 316,695 downwards.
CGACCGGACGAAGGTGTTCGACTTGGTTAGTAGATCAGGCCTCTTCACCCTACCACACCGGATTGGTTGTTCCCCCAAGCTCCTGAAGATGATAGTGTCCTTCCATGACAACATGAATGGCACTGTCCAGTACGACGGTTCATCTTCGGACCCTTCCCAAGCAAGAGCGGTGTCAAACAATGGTGCGTGCTTGCTCCGACAGTCTTCTTCGGCATCTTCTCTTCCCTGCTGCTGCACTACGCTTTCCGACAGTCTGAAGATGGCATCTCTCGCCACACTAGGAATGACGGAAGCCTCTTCGACCTGGCACGCCTCTCTGAGCAAAGACAAAGGTGCGGAAAATCCTCATCAGGAGATGCGGTTCGCAGATGAAGCGCCCTTACTGCCCACACTGAGGAGGCGCTAGAACAACAGTTCATCACCAGTTTCGCTGATGCCTGCATCGAGTTTAGCCTCACTACTAGCTTGAAGAAAAAAAACATCATGGGCCAAGAGATCAGCACACTCGATGTTCACCGTGCTGACACAGAGATGCCTGTGCTGGCTTGGCCACGTCAGCTTCATGGATGGTGGTCACATCCAAAGGGACATGCTGTGCAGTGAGCTGGCTACGGGCTCCAGACCCACAGGACTGCCCGCCTTACGCTACTTGGATGTATACAAGGCAGCCGCGACCCAGCAGACCTGGAGACAGCAGCTTTAGACCGGGTCAGATGGCAGTCCGGCATCAAGTCTATCATCAACAAGCAGAGCAGAGGAGAGAGGCCCAGTGGGAAAACTGAGACTCTGCAGACAGCAAAAAATACGTCAGCACCAGTAGACACTAGTGATTCAACTACAGCAACAGCAACAAGGTCTGCCGCTCGCCGCTCAAGGATCAGGTTCTTTAAGCACAGCAGGCGCTGCAACTCCACAACTGACAAATCCACGGCGCAAAAACCATCATTCTCAAGACAGACGGATGCTTTTGGCTGCCAGCTGGAATCTTGGTGTTTAGGGGCTGGCTATCCTTGAGTATAAGGGTGGCAATCTTCGAGTGTGTAGGAGTTAGCAATCTGGTGTTTAAGGGCTGGCAATCCTGGTGTATAAGTTGTGGCAACCCTGGAGTATAGGGGGTAACAATCCTGGTGTTTAGGGGCTGGCAGTTCCGAAGTATAGGGGCTGGCAATCCTTGGTTATAAGGGCTAGCAATCCTGGTGTTTAGGGGCTGGCAGTTCCGAAGTATAGGGGCTGGCAATCCTTGGTTATAAGGGCTAGCAATCCTGGTGTTTAGGGGCTTAAAATTCCCTGGAGTTTAGTGTATATAGCATCCTAGTGTTTAGAGGCTGGAATTTCTGGAGTGTGGGGCTGCCAGCTGAAAACCTGGTGTTTACGGACTACAGTCCTGGAGAATAGGGGTCGCTGACTGGAATCCTGGTATCAGGGGCTGGCAATTCTGGAGCTTAGGGCCTGGCAATCCTAGAGTTTAGGGGCTGGAAATCCTGGAGTTTAGGGATGGTAATCCTGTAGTATTGGGTCACGAATCCTGACGTTTAGGGACCGACAATCCTGGACCTTAGAGGTCACCAGTCCAAGAGTGTATGGTCCGGTAATTCTGGAGTTTAGAGACCGTTGATTCTGGAGTTTAAGGGCGGGTAATTATAGAGTTTAGGTGCCACCAGTTTTGGACATTAGAGGGTGGTAATCCTGATTTTGGGGTCCGGAAGTCTAGACGTTTAGGGGATGCCAGTATTGGGATGTCAGGGCTGGCAATCATCGATTTTTGTGCCATGCAGTTCTCGAGTGTAGAGGTTCTAGGGCTGGAATTTCGAGGCTAGCAATCCTGGAGTTTAGGGGCTGTCAGTCCTTAAATGGATTTTAGAAAATGGCAGTTCTGGAGTTTAGAGGTTGTCAGTCCTGAAGAATAGGATCTAGCAATCATGGAGCTTAGAGATTAGCAGTTCTGGAGTAAGAAATGGACAATTCTGGATTGTAAGGGTCGTCAATAATCTTGATCTGTAGGGTCCGGCGGTTCTGGAGTGTAAGTGTATGGTTTGGTATCGGTTTCTGCTTCGGGACCAGAAAGTTATTCGATCCCGCCGTTAAGCTGGAGATCCTGGGATTTAGAGAGTGGCAGTCCTGGAGTTTGGGGGCCAGCAGTCTGGAGTTTAGGGGCCGACAATCTTGAAGTTTAGAGGTTTGAAATCCTTCTACAAGAGTTAAACAGTTTTTGTTGTAAAGTGTAGGCGACCTTGGAGTTTCGAGGCCAGCAAATCTGGCGTTTAGAGTTTGGAAATCCTGTAGTTTGGGGACAGGCAATCTCAGAGGCAGGGGCCGACAATCTTTGAGATTAAGAGTTAATAACCTTGGAGTTTAGAAGCCGGCAGTCCTAGAGTTTAGAGACCAGCAATGCTTGAGTTTATTGGCTTGTGACCTTGGAGTTTAGGGGCCTGCAATCCTGGAGTTTAAAGGCTAGCAATCTTGGAGTTTTGGATCAGGCAATATCAGTTAAGGGGTCGACAATCTTTGAGTTTAGGGGCTGGCAATTTTGGAGTTTAGGGGCCAGCAACCCAGGAGTGTAGGGACCGGCAGCTTTGGTGCTCAGTGGTTGGTGGTCTTGGAGTTTAGGATCCGGCAATCCTGGAGTTTAGAAGCTTGTACTCCTAGATTTATGGGGCTGGCAGTCTCTGAGTTTAGGGGCCAACAGTTTGTGACTTCAGAGGTTGGTGATCTTGGATTCAAGGGAAGTTTATGGGACGGCAGTGCTGAAGTTTAGAGTCTGGCAATCTTGATGTTGAGGGGCCAGCAGACCTGGAGCTTCGAGACTGGTAATATGGGAGTTTAGAGGTTCGGAATCCTAGTTTAAGGGCCGATAGTCTTTGAGTTAGGATCTGGTGATTTTTGGTTTTAGGGGCAAACAATTCTGGACCGGCAATCGTAGGGTTTAAAGGCTGGCTAACTGGGGTTTTAGGGTCTGGCTGTCCTTGAATTTAAGATACTAGCAATCAAGGGGTTTTGAGGCAGGCAATATCAGAGTTTAGGGGCCGACGATCATAGAGTTTAGGGGGGGATAATCTTTGAGTTTTGGGGGCTGGCAATCCTGAGAGTTAGATATTGATCTGCTATGAGTTGGGGCTGGTAATGTTGGATTGTAGGGGCCCGGCAATCCTGGAGTGTAGTCACCAGATATCTTGGGGCTAGGGACCGGCAATCGTAAAAGATAGGGATCAGCAACCTAAAGTTTAAGGACCGGCAGTCCTGAAGTTTATGGTGGTAAAGCTCGAAGTATAGGGACCGACAGTCAGGAAACATAGGGACCAGCAATCTTGAAGTATTCGAACAGACAATCTTGGAGTTTGGGGACGGGCAATCCTGGAGTGTAATGGCCAGATATCATGGGGCTAGGGACCGGCAACCTGAAGTATAAGGACCGGCAATATTGAAGTATAGGGACCGACAATCATGGAATATAGGGACCGGCAATCTTGAAGTATAGGGGCCGGCAATCTCTGGGAGTTTAGGGACGGCAATCTTGGAGTTTAGCGACCGGCAATCTTGGAGTTTAGGGACGAGCAGTCTTGAAGTATAGGGAACCGACAATCATGGAATATATAGGACCGGCAATCTTGAAGTACAGGGACCGGCAAACTTGGAGTTTAGGCACCGGCGATCTTTAAGGGTAGGAACCAACAATCATGAAATCTAGGAACCGGCAATCTTGAAGTATAGGGACCGGCAATCTTGGAGTTTAGGGACCGGCAATCTTGAAGTATAGGGGCCGGCAGTCTTGGAGTTTAGGCACTGGCGATCTGAAAGTGTAGGAACCAACAATCATGAAATCTAGGGACCGGCAATCTTGAAGTATAGGGACCGGACCGGCAATCTTGAAGTTAGGGACCGGCAATCTTGGAGTTTAGGCACCGGCGATCAGTGTAGAAACTCTGGGACCGCTTAGGCACCGGGACGGCATCTTGAAGTTTAGGAACCAACAATCATTGAAATATAGGGACGGCAATTTTTAAAGTATAGGGACCAGCAATCTTGGAGCTTAAGGGCGGAAATCTTGGAGTTGAGGAGCTGGCAATCCTTGAGTTTAGGATAAGGCAGTTGCAACCCCTAAAGTTAATAGCCTGGCAGTGTTGAAGTTTAAGGGCTGAGAACCACCCGCAGTACTAATGGTTAGGGGCTGCTAGTCCTGGATTAAGGGGCTGGCAGTTCTGGAGTCCAGGATCCCCTGACAACCGTACCAGACAATTTCTGTTTGAAAGATATATCCTTTGCGCCCGTAGCATAAAATACGCAAATTTGTGTTTTCATTTAACATTTGA
>JADBJO010000792.1:297388-309888 GCA_016801955.1 Conus betulinus | reverse complement strand
CACACACACACATACACACACACACACACACACACACTCTCTCTCTCTGTCTGACGCACGCTCTCTATCTCTCTCACTCACACACACACACACACACACACACACACACACACACACACACACACACACACACACACACACACACACACACACACTTGACCAATTCTTTGTTATTGTCATTATTACCATTGTTATTATCGTTTCTACTTATATATAGCGCCTGTCCACCGACAGAAGAAACCACGTTGCAAGCACTCTACAGTACCTGCTGTCCTTTACACAACGGGCTGCCTACACGGGCTGAGCCCACTGAAGAGCTGCCTGCTGGCGCTACATTCAGTCTTTTCCTGTCATTCAGTCAATATCAGTCACTCGGTTTTCTTCATCCATTCGGATTGTTCATGGTGGGTGCATGCTATGTGTAACATGTCATCCATATCAACGACCCAAAGTGGCCTTTCTCTTCTGAAAGTTGGTGATGGGGTTTATCGTGTGTGCAAGATGTTGTGCATACATTTCACACACGGAACTTTGGTTTACAGTCGCACTGATGCGAAGGACTTTTAAGGAAATGGAATCGGATCCCATATGTTAGCACATGGCGAAACATCTCCCAGAGCCGAAATGGCCCGGTGGTGAGTGGGACTCATAACCGGCGCTCAATCAGCTGAGCTATTCATGCATGAGAGAGAGAGAGAGAGAGAGAGAGAGAGAGAGAGAGAGAGAGAGGGAGGTGTGCGTATGTGTGTATATCTATCTATCTATCTATCAATCTGTCTATCTGTCTATCTATTATCTATCTATGTATGTATCTATCTGTCTGTCTGTCTGTCTATCTAAATGGAGAATGGAGGTGTGTATGTCAGTCTGTCTGTCTGTCAGTCAATCAATCTTTGTATCTATCTAAAATGTTTACGCCTCCTATGTAAATTTGTGTTAGCGTGATCTCACCAACTGGTACACGTGCCAGAATTTGAAAGCTACCTCATTGTTGTCCTTTATGTGAACCGATGAATGGGGACAGGTGACAGAGGTGACGGGGGCAGGGAGGGGGGGGGGGGGGGGGGGGGGGGGCAGGCAAAAAAAAGGGGATCGGTGGTGGGGTGGGGGGTGGGGGGGGATGGGAGGCTGTTATTTGACAGATTCGTCAAAGCCGTTGACAGAGAGGCGGGGAACAAGTTATGAAGACTTGTCAACAACTGCCAGCACCCTGTTGAAAGAGGGGGGGGGGGGGGGGGCTCTTTTCAGGTTTTTTTTTTGTTTGCTGTGGTTATTGTTGCTGTTGTTGGATGTTTTGGTCCCTAACTGTTAGCTTGCTTTTCATTGGGAATCGGAGGGTGAGGGTTGGTGGTGGGGATAAAGATGGGTAGGAGAAGAACTGGGTTTTTTTTTTTTTTTTGTAAAGGACTGCTTCTGGTCGCTTGTGTTCTGGTAGTGTGCATATGTGTGTGTGTGTGTGTGTGTGTGTGTGTGTGTGTGTGTGTGTGTTGTGAGACTCTCTTCTTTGGAAGCCATTGGCACCGTAACCTTAAGCACCCCTCAACCGCCGAAACTATCCACCACTGAAATCTGATGGTTACAACGTAGTTTGAGGTTGGTTTTTGTGTTATGAGTCCATTCGAGGCAATGAGATGGTGGATCAACTTGCCATAAACGCTCTACAAATAAAGAATTGAACAGATTCTCTATCCTTCACACAGATGTGAAACCTAAAGCGCAGACTTACAATGTGAATGATCTCTAGCATGAGGACTGGAACACACAGACGGGACAAACAGACTCTTTCAAATCCACCGAAACCTTGAAGAGTTGTACCATGGGTCGCTGGGTAATCGTAATGAAGAGACAGTTTGTGTGTCTATTACACACAGGCCAGTCCCTTTATACCCGCTGGAGTATTTCTAAAGGCGAAGAAGTTCTGTGATGCATTCACGTGATGTACCACGTACTGCGAGACATGTTGACCAAGTAGGAGTGGAAAACAAGTGCAAGCTGACAGTTTTCTGTCGTCATAATGATGAATTGGCAAAGAGAGTCAGAGAGAGAGAGAGAGAGAGAGAGAGATGCGGCTTGTGGGAGAAGGGAAAACGGGATAAAAAAAAAAAGGCGTTAGATTACAATTTATATAAAATCCTTCACTGGCTATACATGGGGACCGTCGTAGTCCACTTTGAAAACAGTGCCATTCATGTTCCCTGCTCAGAGGCCTTTTGTCAGAGTTCAGCACAAGGATTCAGCGTCTTCTTCCTTGCGCTGAACTCTGAAGCGATCAAAGCTAAGTGAATTTTCGTTGTTCTGTTGTTTGTGTCTTACCTGAAGAAGACCAAAGAGGTCGAAACGCGTTGTGTTTTGTCTTTGGACTCGTTTGTCCACGTTTATCTGGGCGGTTCGCCAACATTTATTTAAGATTTGTCCACATTTAATGTAGGTTCTTATATGGAGCTAACATTGTCTTTTCATAGTCAGTCATGAACGTATTTTTGATTGCACGGATTTCGATTGTCTCTTGCCAAACATTTTACTTGGGCATTGTGTAAGCATATACAAATTAGGTCGTGCAATCTCTTTTGGTAGCTGTTCTGTTCATCTAAGTCTTAATAGCATGTTTCTGGAGCAACTGTCCGGAAAACGAGTGTTGACTTCGATCAGAGCACATGCTGAAAATGTTTGTTTTGTCTTCCCATGTAATATTCGTGTATCTACCCCATTCTGTCTGTAGCTCGTGAGCACTGACGCGAAACCTACAGAGATCACGACCCGTGTTCGTTCATTTTGTTTTAACGTCATGTAGTTGGTAGTGTTGAATACTTTCGTTTAACAACGTAGCCTTCAAGTACTACTCTGTATGTGTGTGTGTGTGTGTGTGTGTGTGTGTGTGTGTGTGTGTGTGTAGGGGGGGGTGCGTGGTGCGTGTACACACACACACACACACACACACACACACACACACACACACACACACACATATATATATATATATATATATATATATATATATATATATATATATATATATGTATACATATATATATATACACACACACACATTACGGCTGTATTTATATAATGTGCATGCGCATACACCACAACCATTTTGCGGCCACAAACACTTGCCTAACCTTCCGCTCTGTCTCCCCTTGATGTTCTCCATCTTACCCCCCAGCCCTCCACCCCCCACCCACCCACACACACACGCACACACATCCCAGCTGTGCCCCCCGGTAGAACCTGGTTGAGCTAAGGAAGACACGACCTTTTGCATGGCTCGACCGCGCTGTGTGAAGACTGGAGCGCCAAGGCGGTTGTGGCAATGCAGATTGACTTCCAGTGGCTTAGCTGCTCTGTCAGGGAGGGGGACTTTGTAGGGGAGGGGTCGAGCTGCTGGAAGGGGGGGGGGAGGGGGCGGTGGGTAAGGGAATGCGAGGAAAAAAAAAGTGGAGGAGGGGTAGAGTGTTGTGATTGGGAACAGGGGGAAGGCTGTGTGTGTGTGTGTGTGTGTGTTAGGGGGAAACGAAGGAGTGGAATAGAGGGGGTGGGGTGGGGGGTGGGGGGGGGGGGGGGGGGGGCTGTAGGTGTGCGAAAGGAGTGGCCTAGAAGAGAGAGAGTGATTGATTTTTCGGCGTGAAGCAGAGGGGTCACCTTGACTGGAAGGCTGCTGTCCAAATGGAATCCAGTGATTTGGCCAAGGGTTACTGAAGGTCACAGCAAATGATCGGGCACAGTCATTGTTGAATTTGAGCCCAGATCTAGACCGCATTTTCTCTCTCTCTCTCTCTCTCTCTCTCTCTCTCTCTCTCTCTCTCTCTCTCTCTCAAATATGGACTGTAGCTGATACCTAGGAAATTTTGTAATCAGCTGTGCATGTTTCGTTTTTGCTTGTTGGTGTCATCAAAAAAATAATTAAAAAAAAAAACTCGTGTGATTCGCAGTTTGGTTCCCTCTCTCTCTCTCTCTGTCTCTGTCTGTCTGTCTGTCTGTCTGTCTGTCTGTCTGTCTGTCTCTCTCTCTCTCTCTCTCTCTCTCTCTCTCTCTCTCTCTCTCTCTCTCTCTCTCTCTTTCTGTACAAACACACACACACACACACACACACACACACACACACACATATATATATATATATATATATATATATTATATATAAGAATACCACTAAAATACCACCTAATAATAAAATCTTAAAATGCTCGACCCCTTGGGGAGCAACATCTGTTAAAAAAAAAAATATATATATATATGAACATCCAAACAAAAACAAAGAACTAAACATATATATATATATATATATATATAAAGCTGAACAAATAAGTAGTATATATAATATGCTGAAAAATAAGTAGTGGGTGAAAACAAATGCAGGCAAACAATTCTTCGGTCATTTTATAATGACTTGACAAAGATTTGAACTTTCAGAAAAAAAAAAAAAAAAATGGAGATGAAAACAGTGAAGGGGGGGGGGGGGGGGGGGGGGGGGGGGGGGGGGGGGGGGGGGGGGGGGGGGGGGGGGGGGGGGGGGGATAAATATGAGAAACCCTTCACTAGGTGCCTGAGGAAACCATCGTAATCCCTCTGGAAGGCAGATCTATCAGTATTGCCAGCTCCTAGGCCTTTCGTCTGCTGGATCGGACTCATCAGGTAGACACGGCTGATTGTGCTCTTGGCGTCAAATAGAGACCCACCACAGTCCATAATTCTGTGGTGTTCTCAGCACCAACACACACACACACACACACACAAAGAAGAGGACAAGCTGATGTGCGTATGATTGAAATTTTCGGCTTTATTCGCATTCTTCAGCTATTGACCTTCTCCCCGAGTGCCAGCAGGTAGGGTAGTTAGGGGAGTGACGTAATATTTCATTATGACGTAATAAAAAAAATCACGCTCTAGAATGATGCATAACTCGACAGACCTGTCACAGATAGTAATTTGATGAATGAAAGCTGTATGTGTGTGTGTGTGTGTGTGTGTGTGTGTGTGAACGCATTCAGGAAATCGTGACCGAGATTAATAGGGAATACTGTGTGTGTCTGTATGTGTATGTGTGCGTGCGTGTGTGCGTGCGCGCGTGTGTGTGTGTGTGTGTGTGTGTGTGTGAGAGAGAGAGAGAGAGAGAGACAGAGACAGATAGATAGAGATGGAGAGAGTTTTGTTAAAAATCATGGTAAAAAATTTATTTATAAGATGTGACTGATTTCAGGACCGCCTGAGGATAGTAGACCAGTTTGTACTGTGAGCGTCTGTCTCTGTCTCCGGCTGTCTTTTGTCTCTGTCTCTCATTCTCTGCCTGTCTGTCTGCTGCCTGCGTGTGTGTGTGTGTGTGTGTGTGTGTGTGTGTGTGTGTGTGTGTGTGTGTCTCTCTCTCTCTCTCTCTCTCTCTCTCTCTCTCTGTCTGACTGACCGTCTATCCGTCTGTCTGCATGTCTGTCTGTCCATCTCTCTCGTAGTCTGTCTCTCTCTGTCTCTCTCTGTCTTCGTGTCTCCCTCTCTCTTCCTCCCTCTTCCTCCTCTGTCTGTCTGTCTGTCTATCTGTCTGCCTGTCTGACTCTGCCACTCTCTCTCTCTGTCTGTCCGTCCATCGGTCCGTCTATCTGTCTTGTCTGTCTCCGAATGTGCGCGCATGCGTGTGTATGTGTGTGTGTGTGTGTGTGTGTGTGTGTACGAAGTTGCACAAGACATGTTTTGTGTGTGTTTAAAGGGAGGTTGTGTGTGTGTGTGTGTGTGTGTGTGTGTGTGTGTGTGTGTGTGTGTTGTTTATGGGAGTGGAAATGCTGGGGGAAGGAGGGAGTGGTGAGCGATTTCAGGGTTACTGTAGCTCTGTTGGTGAAAGTCTGGTTATGGCGTGTACAGGTGATGAAAAGGGGTGTATTGAGCTTATACACCTGCTTAGTTTTCTCTTCGTTTGTCTCTCTTCCTCTTGTTCTCAGTCCTCTCCCCTCCGCCTCCATCCCACCTCTCTGCCTGTCTGTCGTTGTCTGTCTCTGTCTGTCTATCTGTCTGTCTATATCTGCGTTTCTGTGTGCCTGTCTGTACGTCTGTTTGTCTGTCTGTCTGTCTTTCTGACTATATATCTGTCTCCCTCTTTGTCTCTGTCCCTGTCCCTGTCCCAGTCTGTCTGTCTGTCTCTTACGTGCCTCTCTCTCTCTCTCTCTCTCTCTCTCTCTCTCTCTCTCTCGTCCTGCTATGCTTCTTCCTCTTTCACCCCCCAATCAATCCTTCCACTCTCCTTCTCATTCTTTCGTTCCACATCACACCGTCTTTCCCAAGACCCTTTCGCTAAGTCTTGCCTCTGCGCGCGCTCGCTTGTGTGTGTGTGTGTGTGTGTGTGTGTGTGTGTGTGTGTGTGTGTGTGTGTGTGTGTGTGTGTGTGTGACAGAGAGAGTGAGAGAGAGAGAGAGTGTGTGTGTTTCGAGTCTCTCTCTGTGTGTGTGTGTGTGTGTGTGTGTCTCTCTCTCTCTCTCTCTTCTTTTTTTTTTTTTTTTTCAAAGTTCTAACACACCAGCGAAAGAGATTACGGAGAAACCGGTTAAGACTACACACACACACACACACACACACACACACACACACACACACACACACACACACACACACACTACAAACAAACTCCATGTTCTATTTGAATGCGCATTATGTACTTGTTTGCAAGTTCGATCGCATACACACACGAGTGCATGCATGCGCATTAATGCACGCACTTGCACATGCACACACATGCCTGTGCACGCACACACACACACACACACACACACACACACACACACACACACATTCACTCGCGCGTGCGTGTGCATGAACTGTGTTGAAATGGCACAAGGGGAACGAGGGGTGGAATAAAGAGGATTAAGACCAGGCTAATCCCACGATAATCCGGCAGAGAATTGTGATTGGGAATTGGAAGCAGCCTTAATCTCCTGATCAGGGTCTTACTGTAAAACCTATGATTATTACCGTGCTGACAGTATGACAAACGCAATCACTGGTGCTGTCGCCACCTGCCTAGGACCAGCATTCCAACCACTGTCACCAACACTGTCATGAGCACCTCGACGGCCACCTAGCAAATACCGGCAATAACAGCAGAACAAGAGAAAGTAAGAAGAGGGCGGAGGACAACCAAAAAATGATGACAACAACAACAACAACAACAACAACAACAATAATATAACAACAACCATAACCACAACAATAATGATAACAACAACAAAGATGATTATTACAACGGCAGTAATGATAACAGTAACGACGACGACGACAACAACAACAACAACAACAACAACAATAGTGATGATAGTGATAATAGTAATGATGATGATGATGATGATGATGATGATGATGATGATGACGATGATGATGAAAAGATTGTTTTTGTTGTTTTCTTTCACTGACACTGGGAAGATGATGACATTGATAACAACAAGTGAGGAGAACACCCGTTACTTTTTGAACCCCCAGTTACTCATTTCTTTCGGCGTCTTGGAGCGTCATGCATGGGTGGCGCCCAGACAATATTTCTGAGTTCATCACTTTTCATGTCTTGCATGAGAGTACCCAGACAATATTTCTGAGTTCGTCACTTTTCATATCTTGCATGAGAGTACCCAGACAATATTTCTGAGTTCGTCACTTTTCATATCTTGCATGAGGGTACCCAGACAATATTTCTGAGTTCATCACTTTTCATATCTTGCATGAGGGTACCCAGACATTTCTGAGTTCATAACTTTCATATATTCGCGAGAGTACCCAGACAATATTTCTGAGTTCGTCACTTTTCCTATCTTGCATGAGGGTACCCAGACATTTCTGAGTTCATAACTTTTGATATCTTTCGTGAGAGTACCCAGACAATATTTTTGAGTTCGTCACTTTTCGTATCTTGCATGAGGAGGGTACCCAGACAACATTTCTGAGTTCATCATGTTTCGTGTCTTTCATGGTGGTACCCAGACAATGTTCTGAGTTCATCACTTTTCATGTCTTGCATGAGAGTACCCAGACAATATTTCGGAGTTCGTCACTTTTCATATCTTGCATGAGAGTACCCAGACAATATTTCTGAGTTCGTCACTTTTCATATCTTGCATGAGAGTACCCAGACAATATTTCTGAGTTCATCACTTTTCATATCTTGCATGAGAGTACCCAGACAATATTTCTGAGTTCGTCACTTTTCATATCTTGCATGAGAGTACCCAGACAATATTTCTGAGTTCGCCACTTTCATATCTTGCATGAGAGTACCCAGACAATATTTCTGAGTTCGACTTTCATCACTTTTCATGATGAGGGTACCCAGACAATATTTCTGAGTTCGTCACTTTTCATATCTTGCATGAGGGTACCCAGACAATATTTCTGAGTTCGTCACTTTTCATATCTTGCATGAGAGAGTACCCAGACAATATTTCTGAGTTCGTCACTTTTCATATCTTGCATGAGAGTACCCAGACAATATTTCTGAGTTCGTCACTTTTCCTATCTTGCATGAGGGTACCCAAGACATTTCTGAGTTCATAACTTTTGATATCTTTCGTGAGAGTACCCAGACAATATTTTTGAGTTCGTCACTTTTCGTATCTTGCATGAGGAGGGTACCCAGACAAGATTTCTGAGTTCATCATGTTTCGTGTCTTTCATGGTGGTACCCAGACAATGTTCTGAGTTCATCACTTTTCATGTCTTGCATGAGAGTACCCAGACAATATTTCGGAGTTCGTCACTTTTCATATCTTGCATGAGAGTACCCAGACAATATTTCTGAGTTCGTCACTTTTCATATCATTTGCATGAGAGTACCCAGACAATATTTCTGAGTTCATCACTTTTCATATCTTGCATGAGAGTACCCAGACAATATTTCTGAGTTCGCCACTTTTCATATCTTGCATGAGAGTACCCAGACAATATTTCTGAGTTCGCCACTTTTCATATCTTGCATGAGAGTACCCAGACAATATTTCTGAGTTCATCACTTTTCATATCTTGCATGAGGGTACCCAGACAATATTTCTGAGTTCGTCACTTTTCATATCTTGCATGAGGGTACCCAGACAATATTTCTGAGTTCGTCACTTTTCATATCTTGCATGAGAGTACCCAGACAATATTTCTGAGTTCGTCACTTTTCATATCTTGCATGAGAGTACCCAGACAATATTTCTGAGTTCGTCACTTTTCATATCTTGCATGAGAGTACCCAGACAATATTTCTGAGTTCGTCACTTTTCATATCTTGCATGAGAGTACCCAGACAATATTTCTGAGTTCGTCACTTTTCATATCTTGCGTGAGGGTACCCAGACAATATTTCTGAGTCGTCACTTTTCATATCTTGCGTGAGGGTACCCAGACAATATTTCTGAGTTCGTCACTTTTCATATCTTGCATGAGAGTACCCAGACAATATTTCTGAGTTCGTCACTTTTCATATCTTGCATGAGAGTACCCAGACAATATTTCTGAGTTCGTCACTTTTCATATTGCATGAGAGTACCCAGACAATATTTCTGAGTCCATCACTTTTCGTATCTTGCATGAGAGTACCCAGACAATATTTCTGAGTCCATCACTTTTCATATCTTGCATGAGAGTACCCAGACAATATTTCTGAGTTCGCCACTTTTCATATCTTGCATGAGAGTACCCAGACATATATTTCTGAGTTCGTCACTTTTCATATCTTGCATGAGGGTACCCAGACATTTCTGAGTTCGTCACTTTTCATATCTTGCATGAGAGTACCCAGACAAATTTTCTGAGTTCGTCACTTTTCATATCTTGCATGAGGGTACCCAGACATTTCTGAGTTCATAACTTTTGATATCTTTCGTGAGAGTACCCAGACAATATTTTTGAGTTCGTCACTTTTCGTATCTTGCATGAGGAGGGTACCCAGACAAGATTTCTGAGTTCATCATGTTTCGTGTGTCTTTCATGGTGGTACCCAGGCAATGTTCTGAGTTCATCACTTTTCATGTCTTGCATGAGGGTACCGAGACAAGATTTCGGAGTTCATCATTTTTTTATATCTTGCATGAGAGTACCCAGACAGTATTTCTGAGTTCATCACTTTTCATACCTTGCATGAGAGTACCCAGACAATATTTCTGAGTTCATCACTTTTCATACCTTGCATGAGAGCACCCAAACAATATTTCTGAGTTCATCACTTTTCATACCTTGCATGAGAGTACCCAGACAATATTTCTTAGTTCATCACTTTTCATACCCTGCATGAGGGTACCGAGACAATATTTCTGAGTTCGTCACTTTTCGTATCTTGCATGAGGGTACCGAGACAAGATTTCGGAGTTCATCATTTTTTAATATCTTGCATGAGAGTACCCAGACAATATTTCTGAGTTCATCACTTTTCATATCTTGCATGAGAGTACCCAGACAATATTTCTGAGTTCGTCACTTTTCAGATCTTGCATGAGGAGGGTACCCAGACAAGATTTCTGAGTTCATCATGTTTCGTGTCTTTCATGGTGGAAACCCAGACAATATTTCAGAGTTCATCACTTTTCATATCTTGCATGAGGGTACCGAGACAATATTTCGGAGTTCATCACTTTTTTTTTTAATATCTTGCATGAGAGTACCCAGACAGTATTTATGAGTTCCTTACTTTTCATGTTTTGCGTTAGAGCACCCAAATGGGATTTCTGGATATATTGCTATTCATGTCTTGAATTAAGGCACCCACGTACTGTTCTCGTAGTTACTATTCGTATGTGCTCTATTAGGGTATCCAGATAACAGTTTTGGGTATGCTGCTGTTCATGTCTTGAACGAAGGTACCCAGGTAATGTTTCTCGGTAGCTGTTAGTCATGTCCTGTATTAGGGTACACAGATAACATTTCTGGGTATGTTGCTATTCATGTCTTGAATATTTATCGGTAGTTGCTAATCATGTCTTATATTAGGATATACAGATAACATTTCTGGATATGTTGCTATTCATGTCTTGCATGGGGGGTGCTCAGAGAATATTTTTGGATGTGTTGCTGTTCGTGTCTTGCATTAGTGTGCCCAGATAATATTTCATGGTATGTCACTGTTCTTGTCTTTTGGTGTGATACCTAGACAACATTTCTAGGTATGTTGCTATTCATTCTTCATCAAGTTTGTCAGATAATGTTTCTGGTTGATTATAATCTTCCTGTGTAGGTAGGTATTTATGGCGTGTTTAAGGGTACTTGATAATATTTCTGAACATGTTGCTATTCATGTCTGTATGATACCCAGAGAACATTTCTGGGTATGTTACTGTTCATGTCTTGCATAAGAGTGCCTAGAAAATATCCCTGGGTATGTTTCTTTTAATGTCTTGTATTATGGTACTCGGATAGTATTTCAAGATATTATGGTATTCCAGTCTTTTATAGTGGTACCTAGATAATATTTCTAGGCATGTTGCCATTCATGTCCTACATTAAGGTTGTCAGGTAATGTTTTGGGGTATGTGTTATCAAGATAATCTTCCAGATTGTGTCGGTATCTTGTCCTGTTTTAAGGTACCGCATAATATTTCCTAGCATGTTGCTATTCAGATCTTGCATTAGGTTCAGCTCAGTTGAATTCATGTTTATACTTATTGTCCAGACGATTGCAAAGGGTCATAACTGGATTATCATCTCATCGAAGTCAACTTTCCGCAAAGATGCCTACACGCATGCACGCATGCCTCTTTATTTCCCAGACAGAGTTTCTAAAACGACGACGACGACGACAACAGCGACGACAACAACAACAACAGCAGCAGCAGCAGCAACGACAACAACAACAACACAGCAGCAGCAGCAGCAGCAGCAACAACAACAACAACAAACAACAACAAACAACAACAACAACAACAACAACAACAACAACGCCGAATTTGCTTTAAAATCTTTCTTCCGTGAAACCCTAGGTCAGATGAAAAAAAAAAAAATCTATTTATCATGGTAGCCAGATAACCTTCAAGATCATGCTGCTATTCATGTCTTGTGTCAGGTTACTGGGATATAGTTTGTGAGAACGTTGCTGTTCATATATTGCATGGTGGTACCCGGACATTTCTGGGGTACATCGCTGGTCATATCATGCTTGGTGCCACAGGGACAATATTTCTAGGTGTGTGGCTTCTCACGGTTTTGCCTGATGGTGCCCTGTCAAAGTAGCACCGTATCATGGTACTAGGGATGCCTCACGGGATAATACTCAGGCAACTGTTCTTGGCCCTTGTCATTATGATACCCGAGACAGTACAGACCTTAACAAGTCAACGTGCCCAATGTACAATCCTTCAGTTCAGTGTCGCAGCGGTGTAGTGAGTGATCAGTAGGGGGGGGTGGGGTAGGGGTAGGTTAGGGAGGGTCAGGGTACTTAGGGAGGAAGGAAGGGGGAGGATGTTGAAGAGGGAACGTGGAGAAGTCAGATTTGTCCCATGAAGGATCGTCCAAAGCAGCCGAGGCAGCCCAGGCACGGCATGTAGGCCAGAACGGTCCTTACACCT
>JADBJO010000792.1:274888-284888 GCA_016801955.1 Conus betulinus | reverse complement strand
TATGCTTGATAGGATTTGCAGTTCATTTAGTAAATTTAGTGCTGCTTTGTAAAGTGTTCATGTAAGAACAGATCTACTGTTCTTAAAAACAAAGTGGACCGTGTAGGCGAATATAAGTATTTGTGTACTGTTGTAGATGATAAGCTCAGTTTTTAATGCAAATACTCAGTTTACCTACAAAAAAAATGCCAATCTAGAATATACTGTCTTCACAAACCTTGGACTCTTGCTGTTAAAAAGAACATCTTAAATAATTGTTTCATCGTTTCAGTGCTGTCCTTTGGCTTTTTATGCTGGTTTGGAAATCTTAGTGTGAAAAACAAAAACATTTTAAACAGTGGTGAATACATGTGGAAAGATTACTTGTTAAAACAAAAACCAAAAACCAACGAGGACAGTTAGATAAATTGTATGATGTCATGTCACACAAACAGCTGTGAACATTGCTGCCGACAGTTCTTACGTTCTTTCAAAACAAACAAACAAACTACAATGTTCTACCATCTGGACGGAGATTCCAAGTTTCAAAACAAATAGAGCTAAAAACAGTTTCGTTCCCAATTCCATCAAACGCCTGAATCAAAACTGAATTTTCGATGAGATCCGGTGCAGAAAGCTTGTTTGTATATTATGTGTGTGTGTGTGTGTGTGGTGTGTGTGTGTGTGTGTGTGTGTGTGTGTGTGTGTGTGTTATTGTTCTATGTGTATGTGTGGGTGGGCGGGTGGGTGTGATTTGTTAAATATAGATCCATAGACATGTTTAATGGCCATTCTTAATTCCTCTTCGGAGGTAATAAAGTGTTCTTGACTTGACACACAGAGGTACACACACACATACACACGCACACGCAGAGGTACACACACACACACACACACACACACACACACACACACACACACACACACACACACACGCACGCACGCACACACACAGAGGTACACACACACACACACACACACACACACACACACACACACACACACACACACACACACACACAAGCTGAAAGCACTATGGTGTTAGTTTAAGCACAGCAGGGGGCTCTTAACGCGCGCATGGGCACTTTGGTTCTAATGGACTTATCTGCTTTTGGCTGCCCCTGCTGGCCAAACAGTGTGTGTGTGTGTGTGTGTGTGTGTGTGTGTGTGTGTGTGTGTGTGTGTGTGTGTGAGAGAGAGAGAGAGAGAGAGAGAGAGAGAGAGAGAGAGAGAGAGAGAGAGAGAGAGAGAGAGAGAGAGAACTAAATTCGAATGGTAGTGTGAAAGTTAGATGTGACGTTGTTTATATCTTTCCATGTGTCGTATATCTTTCCGTGTTCAGTCGTTGTCTCTGTCTCTCTTTCTGTCTGTCTGTCTCTGTTTGTCAATCTGTTATCTGTCTCGCTGTCTGTCTTTGTCTTTCTGTCTCTTTTCGTTTGTCTACCTATCTGCCTGCCAGCCAGCCGACCTGTCTGTCTCTGTTTGTCTGTCTGTCAGTCAGTCTGTCTGTCTCTCTGTCTGTCTCGCTCGGGGTGAAGTGACCTGCTGTGTTCACGAAACGACGCACTGTACGAGCTGTGTGAATGAAGCCTTGGACCCAGACTGTCGTAACGTTCCATGTTTGTCAGAGACACTGTCGTAACGTTCCATGTTTGTCAGACACACTGTTTAACTGCCATGCCATGTGTGTGAGATCAACCCAATCCCGTAGAGTTTGTGGCGCCGCTTCTTGGCTGATATACATCGGCTTCATGTTTACAGGAGTGGTTAAAAAAAAAAAAAAAAAAAAAAAAAAAAAAAAAAAAAAAAGGTAAGCTAGCCTCTTGCATCGCGCCCTGTTGACACTTTCTCCCAGCGTAGACGGTGTTACGCTTGGACTGCTCACCCACCTCCCTGTTTTGGGGGGAGCTTTATACTACAGTGCGGAGACATTGAGAGCAACCCGGACTCAACCCGTCTTCAAGCAGGGACAGTACAAGACAAACATGTTTCAGCGGTGTAGAGGGCTCCAGCATAGTGAGTTTGAAAAAAAAAAAAAAAAAAAAACCTGGCTATCTTCCCTCTTCAACATCACCAAGCTCAGAGCCCATACTGAGCGAAATCATGACTACTATCAAATCTACTAGTGACCAAACCAACGCCAGACTGGAAGAAGAGGTCAGGAGAGAGGTCCATGATTTACGCGAGGACTACGTGGCTCTTCAAACTGAAGTGCGGGCCCTGAACGACGAACTTGGGGATCTACGAAACTAAAAACTTTTTAGATCTCAGGAAAACCAACGCCGATTTATGTGCTGGACTAAAAGAATTGTGATGCAAATGTTGATGGCTTTGAAGGTTGCTCCAGACGCAGTAATCTGATATTTTACGGGTTTCCATGGAAAGAAAACGAAACTAGTGCAGCCTGTGAAGGATTACTCCAAGAAGTGTTCACCGAGAAACTGGAACTGACGAACGACATAAGAGTTCCACAGGACTGCATAGGCTGAACACCGGGCACCAGACCTGACTCGCCCGTCATCGCACGGTGTGTTTTCTATAAGCAAAAGATGAAATTCAGCAAAACAAACGTAGACTTCACGGGTTGAGCCTTTTCTTAGGTGAAGATATCTCCCGACGTGTTAGAGACCTAAGACGGAGACCGACACCACACCTGAAAACAAGCCAGGCCGACTGGCAAGAGAGCCACGATGATCTTCAGCTATCTGTGGATCGACGGCGAAACGTTTTCCGTGCATGCTGAAGACAGACTGGTTGAGATGAAACAGGGTGTCGGCCGGTCCCTGTGTCATCCTCTAGATCACGTGCTTTTGGGTGGGGGCTTCAATGTTAACACGAAACTGGCAACATCCCTGTCACAATGCAGTGAAAATGGCAGTGCCGCCGCATGTGGAATTGCCGATGTGTGCGTGAATTGCGTGGAGAGTGGACAGTTTGTGCTGTGAGCTGCATCATGTGGGGGGAAAAGAGATGAGTGAGCGAGAGAGAGTATGACGAGGATGTGGAAATTGTAAATAAAGCGCCCCCCCCCCCCCCCCCCCCCCCTCCCCTTTTTTTTCTTGTTGTCTTTGATTTTGTACATTATGATTCATGTGTTAAAACACAATCGTTCTCTTTCTTACGTTAGAATGTAAATGGGATTATTTCTAAATTGTCTGACAAGGATTTTGTCCATTCGTCCGTTCTTTTGATTTTATTTCTTTTAGAAAGAGAGGGGGTTAGTTACCGCCAAGGGCATTGACAAACAAAGCACAAGACAAGACACAATGCATTCAACCTTTTGGGTCTTCTTCAGGCAAACAAACAAACAAACAAACAAAAACACATCACATTTAACATTTAGGACAGTTAAAAACAGAGAACGAAGAGAGACTTATCTGTTGTCCATGTGGTAGGAAGAATGTGCGTTGTTTGTCAATGTCCTCGGCGGTAACTAACCCCCTCTCTCTAAATTTTGCTTCGTTCTCCGTCATCAGTCACTTCATTTTGAAACTTTTATTCTTTTTTGTCGAAACGTTTGTGGCGATTTCTGCAGTTCGATTTTCCGGCCATACAAATGGGTGTGTTCCTGCTCTTTTGGTGCTGAAGTGTGGGGGTCTTGATAAGGGTGTTTTAAATTGTGAATTGGTCCATTTGTTTACCTGAAAAAAAAAGCCTGGCTGTATAATTACCAACGCCGAATGATTTGATATATGGCGAGACAAGTAAGTTTCTGATTAGTTTAAATTCGATAATTAGATGCATTCTTTACTGGCTAAAAGTTACACGAATACAAGAGTCAAGACTACCGAATAAAACTTATAACATGTGGTATGATTTAGGTGAAAAGGGACAGGGTAACGTGGACAACGAAGATGAAAATGAAACTGCATGATCTTGGGATGGGTTATGTAAAGTTCAGTAAGGGTGTAGTTGATAACAACTTTTTTTCACGCATCTTTTGCATAAGATTGATTTACTGCCGGTGGCCAGTGTTTAATACTTATCTACAGTAGAGTGCAAGGTTTGACATGTACAGGCACTTTAATCCATTGTGTTCCAACATGATTATGTACAAATGAAAATGGACAGACACATCATGACAAGATTTCGATCTGGAGTCTCGGATACAGCTGTTCATCGTTTTCTCCCCAAGGAGCATACTGAACGCGATCTGACATGTCTGTTATGTAAAAGTGCACGTGAAGATGAAGTCTGTTTATGTTATTGCCCTGCTTTGAATGATCATAGAAATCAGTTGGTTCCTAGGAAGTACTGGTGGCAGCCTTCGTTATTTAGATTTACATTGCTTATGCCATCAAACCGTGAAAATGTTGTCAGTGTGCAATTTATTTGTACAATGCAATTTATTTGTACAAAGCATTCAAAATTCGATCTGTACTTTACTCATAACTCTATTGTTCACATTAAATTTTCTCTGTTCTTTTAAACCCGTGCCCATGATCTCATTGTGATATTTTGCAGTGCGTGTGAAATTTGTTCATACCCCTTCAAAAGGGACCATGGCCTTATTGAATAAATCACTCACTCACTCTCTCTCTCTCTCTCTCTGTCTGTGAGTCTGTCCACCTTTCTGTTTATCTGTCTCACTCACTCTCTCTCTCTCTCCCCTCCCTCCCCTCCTTCTCTCTCTCTCTCTCTCTCTCTCTCTCTCTCTCTCTCTCTCCCCCTCCCTCTCTCTTTCTCCCTCCGTCCCCCCCCCCCCCTCTCTCTCTCTCCCCAACCCTCTCTTTCCCTCATGCCCCAACCCTGAGTTGTTATGAAAAACATGAGATTCGAAATCACCAACAGTTCTCTGAGATAATTTCTGAAAACAAAATTCCATTGTCAGGTGCAGCCTGTCGTCCATGACGACCAGGACCTGTGAGCAGCGAACACAGCTGCTTTATCATGTGGACCTGCTCATTTATTCGCTTCAAAGAAATTTATGGGGTACAAGAACGTGTACGCCTAGCGTGGTGTTGCTTTCTGTAAACATGGTCGCTTGTTTGAAGGTCATGTCAATCTGCCTACAATGTTTACCCCCCACCTCTCCTGTCCCCAACGCCGCCCCCCCCCCCCCCCCCCCCCCCCCCCCCCCCATTGTTTGAAGAAAGGTTTTCAGCTCCGAGGGGCAGACAACAGGAGGGAGGGAGAAAGGGCTCTAGGTGGGTGGGAGGGGATCGGGTAGGAGGGGGAAGGGGGAGTTGCCGCTGCGTGTTGTTTGCTTTAAGGGTCTGAATGGGCCATGGTCTGTCAACTGTGCCCGCTTGCCTGTGTTTGTTAGTTCTGGCACACCACACACACACACACACACACACACACACCACACACAGAGGGGGGGAGAGGAGAGAGAGAGACAGAGAGAGAGAGAGAGAGAGAGAGAGAGAGAGAGAGAGAGAGAGAGAGAGAGAGAGAGAGAGAAACCTACTTCTGGTATCCACAGTGCTGGTGATGGAACCTATTTTTCCGATAAAAAAAATACAGTCCAATAAAAGTGGGGTGAAGACTGCTCGCGCCGACCATGCTTATACTGTTCGTTTAAAAGAAATCAAGAGCGAGCGAGCGAGAGAGAGAGAGAGAGAGAGAGAGAGAGAGAGAGAGAGAGAGAGAGAGAGGGGGGGGGGGGAGCTTTGCAGCCATCCCTTCGTGTAACATGTGGCCAAATAGCTAAGGCCCAGACTGTGCATTTTCTGCACCATGTAAGTGCAGTAGTTTACACTTACGGATATTTGTAGCACTCTGTCTTCTGCCGAGCCCTGTATGATTAAAAAGAAATATTTCTGCACGAGACCCTGCGCGCGGGGGATGCTGAAGCGAGGCTTGGTCAAGTCGGGTGGCACCATGCCATTGGCCGTCTAGGCCCCAGCGTCCCTCACGATCCCGCATATTATAAGCAGTCGTCCGGCTGAGTTTGACCCACATCACGCTGCGAGTGTGGCATAGCAGCTGATGCTGAGGGAGAGGTGGCAGCTCTCCTTTTAACCCTTACGGTGCTCTGTATAACAATTTATGCTTTAAAGAAATGTAGTTAAAAATCTAGGACGGGAAACTCGTCACACACCACACACTTGAGAATTTGGCTTCTGCATACATATTATTTGCAGATATGCAAACCTATATATTTTTAGAAACTAGAGATGTTGTAGATTCTAGTGAAATAACTGAAAATACTGTGGGTTGTACCTACTTGGAGACTGACCTCAAAATATATAAGCAGGCAAAATTTCTGAAAAAGTTATTTGAAAAGTAAGTCAAATGTTAGGAGAGACACAGTTTTTCTTCTGTACTACCTAAACACTTCAGACTTGAGATAAAATGAAGACAAATATGTGCTGGAAACATGGGGAAAGCTGATAATTCTCTTGACTTGAGCTATGTATAATGAATTGTGCCTCAAATGATGTACCTATAATTCAGCATCCGGACAATCGAATTTCACTATATAAGGAAATGGGGTTTGTGCAGGCTTGTCTTGAAGCTAGATAGGTAAAATTATATGTTTTTTGTAAACTAGAGATAATGAGGAATCTGAAAAAAATAATTACAAGACAGTACCCTGATGGCAGCTGAAGATATTCTTCACAGTGTAATCCAGAACACTGGTGAAAAGGTAATCCAAAACGTCAGCCACATTGTTTGAAACACCACAGTTTTCCTGCTTGAATGTCAAAACACTTGAAACTTGGGAGAAAACAAGAAGAATATGTCCTTGGAAGACACAGAACAAAGTTAGGGCCT
Organism: Conus betulinus; assembly: GCA_016801955.1. NCBI lineage: Eukaryota > Metazoa > Mollusca > Gastropoda > Neogastropoda > Conidae > Conus > Conus betulinus. The sequence continues at coordinate 278,189 of JADBJO010000792.1, read as the reverse complement.
TGGTCTTCTGTGGAAGGTTGAAAAGCACTTGGAGCAGAGTCCCACGTCACATCCAGAACATTCCCAGCCAGAGCGCACATGAGTAGGATGGCCAGCAGTACAGTTCCTCTTTCTTCAACTCCTTCACTCTCAGCATCTCTCTCCTCTGCAGTAGTGCTTCCAGATTCTGGATCACACAAGAAAACATATATCCTAAGTCTTCTGTTCATTTCATTGTTTCATAATGGGTGCAAGAGAGATGTTACAGAGAGCTTGACTCAGTTTCCCACTAATTAGTCTGATTTTCAGAAAGAAAAAAAAATGACCAGCATTACTTATTCATTCTATGAAAAATGAAGTCATGCATAAAATCATAAATAAGAATAAAATCTGAATCACTAGCATATAAAGGAGGGGGCAGGGCTATAGCTTTCATTGGAGGCACGCCCACTCGTGACACGCCCACACTGTTTCCAAACTAAGATAATAAACAAACAAAAGTTATAAATTGTTCTCTTCAAATCACCACTTTTATTGATCTCTAAAGTGCTTTCAAACACCTACAATCACCCAGAAACGATCTTCTAGTTTGATCAGGCCAAAGCCTATCACTCCTGTAAGTAACCATGTACCCTGCCCCCCTTCCGTCCCCCCTTCCTTCATGTGGCGGACCAACAAATGTAAAATACCCATGACGGCACGCACGCAGCATGTGTTCCCATCACTCGACAAACAAAAATCGAAGTTTATCCACTCACCTGCTTCGCTTTCGTACTACACAGCCTTCGGCAACTGATTGTTCACTCGTGCCACTTCCACGCAACTCCTGCTCGACTCGGTCGCTGATTTTACTCATTTATTCAGTCAAAACCGACGAAAAACTTCGAGATAACTGACTGACAAGGCTTGCCGGTGCACAATGGATACCAGCGAGTCACGTGAACTGATCAACCCGGATGTTTAGCAGTGGTGGTATAACGGTTCTCGTCTGAGCCACGATCGTGGCCCAACGCAGTCGAGCGGTAAAGCCACGATCGTGGCCCACCGCAGTCAGCGTCCTGAAGGCAGCCTTTAGTTTGGGGGGGAAAAAAGGCGAAAAATACCGACGCCTATCGTCGGCAGAGCAACAGCCGAAATTGAACCAAAGTTCAAGAGGAACAAGAACTCGGAGAGAGAAATACGACGACCCCCACAGCAACACCAACCCACTCTTGCCAGTGACACAACAGTTGCCACAAAAGCTGCAGACCCACGTCTGCAAGTGTTTCGTGTCCTTAAGGGCCTCTGGCCGATAGACCGTAAAACTCACCCCTGACTGATTGAGTTTGACCTCTTTTTGGTCATATTCGTCCACCTGATCGGGTCCCGTGGCCAACATGGATAGTCCCGTTGACCAGCCTGCTCGGTCGGAGGTAAATTCACTCGACGTCATGGACTCTGCTGACGGTGAGTACTGCGCCTGCAGTGGACACTCCACTTTCAGCGAGTGGATCAGACGACACAGGTCTGAGTCAGAGACAGATACAGGCCATCTCTGATGTTGCGCGTCGACAGATGTCACAGTTTCTCTCCCAGATGCAGCCCCCAGGCCCAGCGTTCTCGCCTACTCCCACAGGGGCTGCCTTTCCTCCTGCATCCACGGCTTCAGCCATTCAGGCCCAGACCGTGGATGCGATATGGGCTCCCTGCACCGCCTTGGTGTCTGCTAATACGCCTCTGCCGCTTGGTGGGCATAGCCATCAATGTTGCCGTTTGTGAGGCAGAGGAAGAGACAAAGGAAAAGGGAAAAGAAGGGGGGAGTAGAGGGGTGGTGGTGGTGTGTTTGTACAGGATGGTGAGGGGGTGTCAGTATGTCATGCCACTGTTAGTGACGCCTCCCATAGGGTTGACAGGTTTCTTCAGGCAGGCTCTGCCACCACTCGCCCCCGTGCTGGATGGAGAATAGGGTCTGCCTGGTGTTGCCACAGCCTTGCCAAGGGCTGGGACCACAGCGGAGGAGAGGGCTTGCCCAGAACGAACAGTCAGGAGCAAACCTGCCACAGCACCCTCTGCTCTCCTTTTCAGCAGCAGGGTGGCGACTCGAAGTGAAAGTTTCTGCCTAGCCCCTTTGAACATGAAGGCCAGGAAAACCGGCAGAAAAGAGCCGAGAGAGGCCCTGAAGTTCAAGGCTGCGGATGGCATGCCACTTGATACACTTGCTGACCAAGGGCTGCCTTAGGCTGGCGAAACTGCAGTAGATCCACTGTAAATAATTGAATAAATGGAGAGCTGCCTAATGCAACTTGACGAGCGTGAAACTCCCGTCCATGCCGCCCCCCCCTCCTCCCAGAGAGAGAGAGAGAGAGAGAGAGAGAGAGAAGGAGGGAGGGAGGGGGGAGGGAACAGTCGCACACATAAAAGAAAAGAAACATTTTGAACATGATGTCGTACATTCTGTTTATTACGACTTCACCAATGTTCGCTTTCGTCCGCTTTTGTCCGGTTGTGTTTCCAGCAGTAAAGTCAGGAAACCAACCAACCACTAGCCCCAAAGAAAAGAACTACATAACCCATGTGAGGGAAGCTTGGAGGAAAGGCGAGCGTGGCCCAAAGTGGAATCCATCAGAGTGAAGAGCGGATCCGCAATATCGATCCCCGGATCAGCCGGGGAGAATAAAGGATACGTTCAGCATAGTTTGGCGGGGAGATGGAATGTGGGCCCAGTAGACGGCCCAGTCAGTGTGTGTGTGCGGATCAAGATTCGTCAAAGGCTGGTTTCCGAATCCGCGCAGCAAGATGAAGTACCAATGTTTCAGTTAGTTAATCGTTGAGGAAACTTATGAGAACGTTGACTGAGGCCTGTGGACGATTCACACACCGATCTGAAACCCAAAGCTAACGCTTACGTCAGAGACCGCTGGAAGAGGACTGGAACACGCAGATAAACTGAAAAACAACAACAACAACAACAACAACAACAACAAAGTTTAACACCTCTTTCAAATGCGTCCAAACCTTAAACGGTTTTTGCCACGTGTCAGTGGTGGCCGTAAAGAAGACACATGCCAGGTGTACACAGGCGACTACTACACACACTCGTATCTTTTAAAAAAGATGACGAAGCTTCGTGGTGGATTCCACGTCATACTCCACTCACTATAAAACACGTTCATATAGAGTGTTGGGACCTACATCATGTCAGACGCAAACACTTTGCAGCAGACTCCGTGGAAACCCAGTTCAGAGATATGCAATCGGATGTGATTTGGAAGTTCCAGAAAGAGATTGAATTTTTTTTTTTCATTAGATTTAATATTTTACGGAAGAGAGATTTTGAAGCAAT
>JADBJO010000792.1:244888-262388 GCA_016801955.1 Conus betulinus | reverse complement strand
CTGACTGCCAGATCCTCCAGGATGCCAGAGAGGTAGCTTCGAATTCTGGGCTCCAAAACCCACCTGGTACCGTGGATCCCCTCCCTGTGGTGTAGTGTTACGGGCAGTGAGGAAGCTGATCAATTCTCAAAGCTGTGCAGCACACTGGAACACACTGCCCACCAGATTGTCATGTGGAGAAGTTGTGACCCTCCTTAAGAACCACTTCAAAGGCACGTGGAGACAACATGAGCAGGTAGGACCAGGGGAGGATGGCATCTGTTAGCATGAGAATGCGCGGCTGGTCACCATCTTCAGGCGGAGAAACAGGACATGGTTCCTGTCACATCTCTTCAGTCTGAGGATCTCTTACACAGATAAGTACACGTATGACACTAGCCTGCAGATGATACCCATATGACTCTGGCCTACAGATCAGTACCCATATGGCGCTGGCCTACAGATAAGTACCCATATGGCACTGGCCTGCAGATAATACCCATATGGCACTGGCCTACAGATAAGTACCCAGATGGCACTGGCCTACAGATAAGTACCCATATGGCACTGGCCTGCAGATAAGTACCCATATGGCACTGCCTACATGTGATACCCGTATGACACTGGTCTACAGATAAGTACCCATATGACACTGGCCTCCAGATAATACCAATATGACACTGACCTACAGATAATACCAATATGACATTGGCCTACAGATAATACCCATATGGCACTGGCCAACAGATAAAGTACCCATTTGACACTGGCCTTCAGCTAATACCATATGACCTGGCCTACTGATTCGTACCCCATATGACACTGGCCTACAGATAATACTATATGCATTGACCTACAGAGATAATACCCATATGACACTGGCCTACAGATAATACCCATATGACACTGGCCTACAGATAATACCCATATGACACTGGCCTACAGATAATACGCGTATGACACTGGCCTACAGATAATACGCATATGACACTGGCCTACAGATAATACCCATATGAATCTGGCATACAGACAATACCATATGATACTGACCTACAGATAATACCCGTATGATACTGACCTACAGATAATACCCATATGACACTGACCTACAGATAGCCACATGGCATTGGCCTACAGGTAATACCCATATGACTCTGGCCAACAGAGAAGTAACCACACATGGCACTGGCCTACAGATAAGTACCCATATGACACTGGCCTACAGATAAGGGGGGCCGGAATAGCTCAGTGGTAGAGCGCCGAACTCGTGATCTTGGTGATCCTGGGGTTGCGGGTTCGAATCGATCTCCGTCAGGCCGTTTCGGCACAGGGGGATTTTTCCCCGGAGAGTTAACATTGGTTCTGACTCCATGTCCCATACAGGCCTTCGAATGAGACTGTAAACCGAGGTTCCGTGTGTGAACGCACGCATAACATCTTGCAAACCCGTAAAATCCCATCACCACTTTCGGAAGAGAAGGCCAGTTTGGCCGTTGGTATGGATGACACGTTACACATAGCATGCACCCTGCGTGAGAAATGGAAAGAATGAAGTAAGTAAGGAAATTGAGTGAACCATATTGAAGGACATTGACTGGATGACACAGGAAAACGACTGAATGAAGCGCCAGTTGGGCAGCTCTTCAGTCGGCACTACCCAGGTAGGCAGCCTGTTGTGTGAACGAGAGTGGATTGTAAAGCGCTTAGAGCTTGGTCTCTAATGACGATAGCGCTATAATAAGTATTCATGATAATAATAATGATAAGTAACAATATGGCAAAGGCCTATCAATAATACCCACATGACACTGAACTTCGGGCATGTACCTATATGGCACTGGCCTACAGAGAAGTACCCACGTGACTGGCCTACAGACAAGTGCCCAAATGACAGTGGCCTACAGACAAGTACCGATGTGACACTGGCCTATATATAAGTACCCATTAGACACTGGCCTACTGATAAATACCCATATGACACTGGCCTACGGATAAGTACCCATATGATACTGGCCTACAGATAAGTACCCATATGACACTGGCCTACAAATAAGTACCCATGTGACACTGGCCTACAGGTAAGTGCCGAAATGACACTGGCCTACAGTAAGTGCCGAAATGACACTGGCCTACAGGTAAGTGCCGAAATGACACTGGGCTACACATAAGCATCCATATCGCACTTGCCTACAGAAAAGTACCCACATGACACTGGCCAACAGATAAGTACCATATGGGCACTGGCCTACAGATAAGTACCCACATGACACTGGCCTTCAGACAAGTACCAATATGTCACTGGCCTTCAGATAAGTACCGCGAAGTGGGTTAGCGTCGCGGACTCCCGGCTGGGAGGTCGTGGGTTCGAATCCCATCAGAGTCATGTGGTTTTTTTTCTGCCCCGACCGGCTCCTACCCAGAGTTGAGTTTGCTGCGGACTCAGTTGGGAAGACTGAGGACCACACAGTCGAGTTTCATCCACTTAATGGATGCGTTTCTGAGAGTGTTGCTCAAATTTCCTGACCAACACTGCAGGTGGCCTGTATCTCTCGGGCCTGGTTGACGCCGGGATATATTATGAAAGGAAGCGTAGAGTACAGCCCTGTCATGTAGTCTCAGACCGAAATGGAAATCCGTAGCATCATCTTAATCATCCTCATTCTCATCGATCAGCATTAAAAAAAAAAATGTCTCAGGTTCTGTGGCCCTTCATGCCCTGCTCTCATGGTGACCTCAATTTCGATGTCCTCTCCACGTCTGTGGCCTTGGTTTGGTTCCGTCGGGGTCACCGGTATCGGCGAGTCCATGGGGGCTGTCGTTGGACGGACGTGGTGGCGCCCTCCGGAGGGAGAGCTCACTCACGCCGGCTCCGCGACTAAGCAATTATTGTCGTCAGTAGGGGGCTTAGTAGGTGGTGTCCTGCGTATGTTAGATCAGAACAGGCGCCACTGAACACCACCGAAGTGACTCGGCAGCAGTGCAGTGTCTCCTCCGGTGGGTTGCCTCTTGACGACTTGACATTGACTGCTCCCTGTGGATTGCCGGTGCCGTGGCTGCGGCGGGACCAGCCGGGCTGTGGCTGTGGAAGCACCTGCAGCAGAATGCAAAGTGACGTTTTTAATCAATGTACAGTACAGCAGTGAACCTGAAACAAAAACGTCTTCTTCACTTTTCACAAGTAACACATGTTAACTGAAAAATGCACACAAGACAATACTTCTCTTGACTGCGGCCAGTTGGACACACACAAGAAGTGTGAATTCACTGGGATGGAAAAAAAAAAAAAAAACAGGGACAGAGAGAGAGAGAAGGGTGCTCGTGCCACGACAGGATGCGGTGGTGACCTGAAGTCTGATGTGCGACATGGGTCTGCCTGTTGCAGTGTTAACGAGGCATGTCGTAGGAGTTTTCTCCCAATTCGCTACGCTCATGCGTTTATCTCTGCGCGTTTTGTTTTAAAACGGCTCGGACCATCGTTTCGTTGTGTGGATCTTCTTTCGGTTTTTTTTCTTTCTTTCTTTCTTTCTTTCTCTCTCTCTCTCCTCTCTCTTTTTCTCTTCTTTCTTTCTTGTCTTTGTCTGTGCCTTTCTCCTCCCTACCCCGACTCTTGACCTTCCAAACGCCCCCGCCCCTCCTCCTCCTCCTCCTCCTCCTCCTCCTCTTTCTCTCTCTCTCTCTCTCTCTCTCTCTCTGTCATAATATATGATCTCCTATTTGAAACTGTGCTAGCTCTGTTGATGTTAATTCAGAATTTAGGAAGCTTTCTAAGAGAGAGAGAGAGAGAGAGAGAGAGAGAGAGAGAGAGAGAGAGTTATTTACATTCAGTTCAGTTATTAGTAAGTATCTGGTCCGACTTTGGATTATATGACTAATAAGATGTATGGTTAATATTGACGGGATAAGTCATTATTTCCTGTCGTCCTCTTTAGATCATGTTGTCTAGGGTGATTTAACCACGCCACAACTGTACTGTTCATACGTGTGTTTGGATTTTGACTGCCATGGATGTTTCCACTAACCCCATTTATATCAACATTAAATTTTAATATCACTAACCCCCCACCTTTTTCTTCTTTACTAAACTGGTAGACGCTTCGGTTGTAATAGTCTGCTGCTGAATCGTTGTTCTCCTCTTTGTTTTGTGTGTATGTGTGTGTGTGTGTGTGTGTGTGTGTGTGTGTGTGTGTGTGTGTGTGTTAGTATGAACTGTATCAGGAATATCATGTAACAGTGCTTTCGATCTTACCAGAGCCCCCAAGTTGTATTCCTTAACCATCTCTTACCAAAACATGGCCGACAGTCATGAGGCATCCTAGTGGATGATGACGTCAGGAAGGCCAGTGGCGCCCTCTTGATTGTATGCGTGTTGTGGACATTAGGACTGACGTGAGGAGCTTGTTTTCATTGCATGACGGGTGTGTGGTGTGTGCTGATGTGTATGTGTGTGGTGGGTGGTGGTGGTGGTGTCACCATCCTCTAGAAGCCCATGGTGATCGCGGTGCGTCAGAAACGAGGAGGGAAACACAAGGTGAGACAGGTAAAAAAAAAAAGCCTCTCCTGTCCTTTCCTACCCCTCCTCGCGCCCACCCTGCAAGCTAGGTGTATCGCCTGCCACGTCTCACGGGTAGATGTCCAAACACAACCTCCTCCTCCTCCTCCTCCTCTTCCACCTCCCAGCGGTTCCATTTCTGCACTGTTTCTACCATCTTCCAAAAGCCACATCTTGATTCCCCTTCTTCTTCTCCTCTCCCGTCTTCTCCTCCTCCCCCTCCTTCTCCACCTCCTCCTCCTCACTCCCTTCTCTTTCACTTACCCGCGCCTTCCTCTCCAGTCTCCCGCACCGTGCGTCGCCTGCCTTGCTAGATGTCCCCCTCCCCCTCTCCTTCTTCTTCAGTGCACTCCGCCTTCTAGTCCCTCCGCCCCCTTCTCTCACCCACCCTTTCCTTTTCCCCCTCTTCCCCCCTCCCCCCCCCCCCCCCCCCCTCTCGTCACCTTCCCAACTCCTCATATTTTATCATGTCCCTTACTGTCGTAATGATGCTCACCACCTCTCTCCCGTCCGACTAGATTCCACCCCTGTCGTTTGGTCCCCCCCTCCCCCCCCCGGAGTAGCGTTTGTGTGTTGAACAGTGTTGTTGGGGGGGGGGGGGGGGGGGGGGGGAGAACAAGTGCAGACTGACCATTCTTCCGTCGTAACCCCCCCCCCATAGACGTTTTTTTTTAAAGGGGACCTCCCTCTCTCTGGACAAGTGCACCCCGAATCCCGTCTGCTTTACCTGGTTCATAGACGTAGAAACCAAACGTTTATTCACACACCCGTAGCACACTTTGTGATGTCTTCTTCCCGCCTTTTTGCACCTCTGTCACACAGCCTCCTGCACCCCATCACGAGACCCGCGCCCCTTCTTCTCCCCCTCCCCCCCCCTAAAAGGGGATCCCCAACTCCTCATATTTTAGAATGTCAGCTTACTGTCGTAAAAGCAGCCATACTCACCACCTCTCTCCCGTCTACTAGATTGTCAAATTTGGACGTTGAGGTCTTGTCTCTCCCCGGCCAGAGTAGCGTTTGTATGTTGAACAGTGTTGGGGGGGGGGGGGGGGGGCCAAGCAAGTGCAGAGACTGACCATTCTTCCGTTGTAGCATTCATGACAGGCATAGACTTTTTTTTTTTTTTTTTTGATTAGCCAAGGTGGAGATGGGTATTGGGAAAAGAAAGAAAGCCAAGCGAATGAAAAATCAGGGAAATGTGTCATAAACGTTTAGAAAGCTTCTCTAGCATTGCATGGAAACCGTTGTGGTTCCATTCGAAAGACAGAACCATTCGTCTCGCACGCTCCGAGGCATTTCGTCCACTGGGTCGGACTCGTTTAATGAGACACGCACTGATTGGTCAGTTATGTGCTTCCTTTGCATTAAAGGGGATTGAGAAAAAAAAAAAAAAGAAAGAAAGAAGCGGAATCCAACAGAATCCCAAAACAGCCAGTTAAGGGTAGGAAAGTCAACAAAAAGATTGTGCGCTGAGGAAAAAGTTGCTGAAAAAAGCTAAAAAAAATTCATCATGTAAACAGTATAAAGTGGTAGAGGAAAATCTTTGAGCGATGCTGGAAGATCCATGAAGGAGGCAAGGGAGATTAAAGAAGGTCAACAGTCAGAGTGGTCAGCTGTATTGTTTTGATAAGCCAAGCATTGTCAGAGTGGTCAGCTGTGTTGTTTGAGAAGCCAAGCATTGTCAGAGTGGTCAGCTGTATTGTTTTGATTGGCCAAGCATTGTCAGAGTGGTCAGCTGTATTGTTTGATTGGCCAAGCATTGTCAGAGTGGTCAGCTGTATTGTTTTTGATAAGCCAAGCATTGTCAGAGTGGTCAGCTGTATTGTTTGATAAGCCAAATTAAGCATTGTCAGAGTGGTCAGCTGTCTTATTGTTTGAGAAGCCAAGCATTGCCAGTCACATAAGTGCTGACAGCAGCGAAGAATGATGTTGAACAGCTTTTCCCTGGATCTCTGAAGAGATGCAATCTCCCACTGATTGACTGAATCATGAACAATTTTGTTGTGGGGAACACAAGTGCAGGCTGGCAATTCCTCCGTCGTTACATTAATGGCTTGGCAAAGACTTAAAAAGAAAAAAAAAAAAAAAAAAGGGGGGGGGGGGGGGGGGGGGGGGGGTGAGAGAGAAAAAAAGGGGGGGGGGGGGGGGGTATAGGAATGAAAAATCAGGGAAATATATGGAAATATCTCATACAATTCTTCAATTCTAGCAGACGTGTGGAGACCATTGTAATCCACCTTGAAGACAGAACTATCCATATATCGCCCGCTCCGAGGCTTTTCGTTCGCTGGATCAGACTCTTAGTGAGTGAGTGAGTGAGAGAGAGAGAGAGAGAGAGAGAGTGTGTGTGTGTGTGTGTGTGTGTGTGTGTGTGTGTGTGACTGAATGGAGAGAGAGAGAGAGAGAGAGAGAGAGAGAGAGAGAGAGATAGGGGATGTGGGAGGAGGAGTTAAATCTGGTGATGCTGAAGGGGCGCGGAGTGCCGCCGAAGGCTCTTGTTCGGGAGTCCGGGATGCACCCCCCCCAACCCCCCCCCCCCCCCCCCCCCCCCCCCCCCCTTTTCCCTGCCCCTCCCCTTCCAGCCTGAAGTAAGGTGTAAAACTAAAGTTGAAGTCCTGTGTTGCAATCCATGGCAACAGATTTAGAAAAAAAAAAAAAAAAAAGAAAAGGCGAAGAAAAAGAAACGGGGGGAAAAAAAAGAGGAGGGAGGGAAGACGCAGTGAAGCTGGAATGGGGGTTAGGGGGTGTCTGGAACTCTGGGAAACTTCTCCGCCCTCCCTTTCAATCCGCCCCTGCTTGCTTTTATCTGAGTAATAGATGGAATGTTGTTGTGGCTTCCACCCCCCTTGTTGTGGCCTTCCACCCCCCTCTCCTTCCTTACCCCCCCCTCTCCCCGCACACCTGAATGGTAGCAATATGCGTATAGTTCTCGCCGTGGTCTCTCTCTCTCTCTCTCTCTCTCTCTCTCTCTCTCTCTGTGTGCGTGCGCCCCCCCCCCCCCCCCCCCCCCCCCCCGTTGTATTCGTAGCTACCTTCTAAGGTGTGTGTGCCTATTACACACCTCTGCTTCATTGACAGTGGCCTTGTTCCTCCCCTGCTAACCCCCTTCTCTCACCCTCTCCTTCTCTACTTCCTGTTTCCTCCCGGCATATCTGTCATTCATCTCCCCCCCCCCCCCCCCCCCCCCCCCCCCCCCCCTCCCACCTCCATCTTTCTTCCTCTTTGTTGTTGGCGGATGTGACCAAGATGCTTCTAAGTGTACGACTTTGTCCCAGCTGTGGGTAAATCTACTGTCTTCGAACTTTTTAGTATTTTTTTTTTTTATTTTATGTATTAAGATGACACACGCGAAAGATAAGCCCAGTTGATGTGCACAATATTGAGATCTTCAGAGAAATCGAGCATTCCAAGCGAGCTGGTTTTTTTTTTTTTTTTTTTTTTTTTTTTTTTTCAAGGATGCATGTCGATGTAAAGGAAGATAGACAAAGATATTCCTTACGTCATCGTTTTGATACACTTTGTACACGTTAATCCTATCATGTGTTTTTGTAAGGAGAAGGGAGAGGGGAGTATGCCAGCCAGTTGTCAGAAACAAACGAAATAATTACTGCTCGGGTTTCCGACGAATGGTAATTAAAATCACGTTGCATCATGTTGCATCACGTCCCCCCAACGACCCTAGCGGTCAGGGGAATGGCTGACTGGCTGACTGACTGCATCAGGTGCGGAATAGGGAAGGCAGGAAATGACGAAGGCACCGAAGGGCAACACACGCACTGGTTCAAAGAAACTCCTGCGTGCGCGCAAACGCCATGTATGTGCCGCATGCTTTACGGTGCCACCAACGTCAAAACTTTAAAAGCTTTTGTGCCGCAGACGTCAGCCCGGATGTGAACGTGTCATCCTGTCCTGTCCTGCATTGCGTGGTTCTCATGTACAGAACACCACCCGGACTGATCTCCCTCGTGTGGATGACCCCCCCCCCCCCCCCCCCGGGCCCCTTCCTTTTTTCCTACTCCTACTCTCTGGCGTCTCCCTGGTCTCATTCTTGACACCTGTTTTTCAGTGGTTTTCCCCCCCTCCCTCTCTCTCTCCCTCTCCTCTCCTGTCTCTGTCTGTCTGTCCTGTCCTGTCTCTCTCTCTCTCTCTCTCTCTCTCTCTCTCTCTCTCTCTCTCTCTCTGTTGTATGTGACTGACATTGACATCATACATAAAGCGAGTTGAGACGTAAGGAGAAAGATTGTGGACAATTAGCTGAGACGTGAGGTTAGTGAATTATGTTTGTCTAGGATAACAACAGACGGTTTATTTTCATTGGGTGGGGGGAGGGGGGGGGGGAGAGAATTATGAACAGCGAATTGAGATAAGAAGAAAGAGATTATAAACAACGTTGTCACACACGGCCGTACTGACATGCATACATAGTGACGTCGTGATCATACCGCGTGCAGTTGCAATCTGACTCCATTCACCCAATATCAAGATCAAGCATTCATTTTTAATTTCTTCCCCTCTGGTATATGAAATGATTAAGCCAGAGTTTTATTCATTCTTGATCTTCTTTGGGTATATCTTTTTACAGACAAAATTAACAATTGCAAAAATGGAAAACCGTTATATTTTGATATTATTTTTCTTTTTTCGGTCAGGTTTCATTTCGATACAAATAATAATTTATTCAACGCCTTCATGGGTGGTTAAAATTGTGGTCCCTTTTTCACAGTCAGCGTACACAGTTATTTCATGCCATTCAAATCCAACAGTCCCTTTACACAATAGGCGCTTTACAAATGACAAAAATCTAGCGGTGTCTTCGACAAAATGGAAAAAAAATTAGAAAAACATGTAACAACTTTTTTTTCCCATTATGCTGATTATCACCGCTTCATCCTTTGACAAAGTCGGGTTTTTCTTCACAGTCTGTTCACTGGCTTACAAACGCATCTCAAAAGGATGTCTACCTTTTCACAAACCTGATGGCTTGTTTTTTTCACAAACATCTTAGGCAAAAATATAAATTGCCTTTTGAGAGCCTGCTATTCCTTCAGTCCCAGAGAGCGTCATTATGAGGTTCTTCCAAGTTCGCAGGAGCAGTTGTGTCAGTCTTGTCCGTCCCCCTCAGGTTAACAAGCCTCGTGGCTGGCAAAACTCTGATTTATCGAATCATAGAAAAACGGTTGTCATCTAAAAAACAGACAAGAAACTTTTATATTAAACGAGAAACTTTTACAGTAAAGTAAATAGATAAAATTAGACTCACCCAACGATGTTCTCACTCCATAAGCGAACACTTGCCTACCTGATGTGAGAATGGGGTACGATTTGGAAAAATCATTTTTTTAAAGTTCGATTTTTTTTTTTTTTTGGTGATAGAATTACTGAACTTGTTCGCCCCTCAGAACTTACTGTACTATCTGCATGAACTTGCCAACATACGTTGAGACTTTCGTATCAAAAACTAAATAACAATTTTTTTCTCCTCTCTTTAATTAAGCGCCACTGGCTCCCTGCTCTGTCTCGCTCTCTCTCCTCTCTCTCTCTCTCGCTCCTGGGCTCTCCCTAATTTTTTTTTTTTTTTTGCCAAGCTCTCTTTTCCTGTACAAATCCTTGAGCAATGCTCAGGTAGAATTAATCAACGACAGAACGCATTTCACTACAGTTTCAGCCCTCTAAGCCCTGGATATAGTGACATGACTAACGATAACATTTTAACGTTGTCCGTTCATTTACCACGCGCACCCCCTCCTGTCTGGGGCGCATGGTAAGCGTATTGAGATATTGAGGAAGAGAGATTATGGACAATGAACTGAGACGAGAGAGATTGAGGACAGTGGACTGAGATGTGAAGAGAGACTCAGGACAGTTTAGGTAAATTTCATTACGAGGAACGGTTTTGGACAGTTAATTGAGATATGAGGAGAGAGATCATTGTGACGAGTCACTTACAGCTCCGCCTGATGGGTCCCAAACACGACCCCAGCCTCTTGTACAAATTGTACAAACACACACATGCTGATCCCCCCCCCCCCCCCCCCCCCCGCCCCCATTCTCTCTGTCCCTTCCGTCTGACAAACGGCAGTATAGATTTCAAATCTATCCTCCCCCTTCTCCCCCCCCTCCCCCCACCCCCCTTCTCTCCCTGATGTAGCATTCACAAGAAAAGTTTTGTCACATTGTGACTACATCGCCAGTTTCTCCCCCCCCCCCCCCCCCCCCCCCCCCCCCCCCCCCGTCCTGCTCCCCAAATCCCAAGAAAAGTTTGTCACATCATGACTACATCGCCAGTTTCTCTCCCCCCCCCCCCCCCCCCCTTCCCGTCGGAAACTCTCTTTGAAACCAGCAGACAACCCCTGCTTAGCAACATCTGTTAACCAGTAAGTTTACGTCATTGTCGGAATATGTTCACTGTCACTCCCCTTCCCTCCCACTCCCTCCTCCACAACGAAAGGAAGGTTCCACTTAACACAAAGACATGGGGCCTTCTCCTCACTCCCCTTCCCCCCCCCCCCCCCCCCCCCCCCCCCCCCCCTTTTTTTTTTTTTTTTTTTTTCACCTTCAGCACGTTGACAGTCGTGCATAAGGCGTGCGTGACGAAATTATTTTAACCACTGCTTGGTCACTTAGCATGCGTTCTACCGATGCGTTCTTTCAACTAGCATGTGTTGATGTAGGCACGGCAACTCAAGTGTAGTTTCAAACGTTTGAAACTGGTCCAATCCACGGTAAGGGTGGGGGATGACAGACCCTCCCCCTCCCTTTTTCATTCTTTTTAGTGACGCACTGTCACCCGGAGCCGAAACCGAATGGGACAGTTTAGCATACAAATAGGAGCACACGTAGGCGCTGCCATTTAAAGACTACCGTGAATGAAAGACATGTCCCAAAAAGCTTTGGCTATGAGGACGCAAAACTCAACTACTTTCGGCTCTGACATTCACTGTTGCTCAGACCAGCTGTATGTGAAGCAAGAAAGACAGCAGGGTAAACCAGAGAGAGTGCATGGTCAGCTCACTTGATCTAAACACCTTGTCTCAGCTTTACTGATTTCCCCTCCAAAATACTTGGGGCCCTGGCTACCCTGGCCACAGCCCCCAGTGCTGTAAAAGCCAGTCTACACAGAAGGATCAGTCACCAGCCACAAGAGAGAGATCAACTATCCTCTCTGATATCAGTTAAGTGCTGATATTCCAAGTGGACTCCAACTCAACTCATCCAGAACTTTCCCCCACTTAATGATGAAGCTTTGGAACCAAAAATCAGCAGTTAGGGATTGATGTGTCTGTTCTGAGATAACTTTAACTATTTACACTTGTGTAAACAAGTAAAGTTGATGAGTGACAGTGCACATAACTTGTGTCAGTTCTTTGTTGTTCAATCAGTATTGAAGGTTTGAACTTCTCTCAAATTCTGTCTCTCGGAGCTACAAGTACTTTTGAGAGTACAAGCCTAAGGAAACTTCTTCCTGAGCCACTGTTGAGTATTTTAACAGTTTCGGGAAAAAAATTCTTTCAATGACTAGTACCGGAAAGTTGCTCCTTCCATCACTAGTAAGAGAGAGGGTGGAGGTGAAATTTTGACATGATTCTCATAGACAAAATATTTCAAGTCCTTCCCCTAGAGGACACACCGACCCCCCCAACTCTGAAATTTGAGGATAAGCATTATGGATAGCAAATTGATCCTAAGGAGAAGGATTGTAGATAGTGAACAGATCTCTGAGGAGAAGCATTGTAGATAATTAATCCGTGTGGACAGTGAATGAAATGTCTGACAAGAAGCATTGTGGACAGTGAAGTAAAGATCTGAGGAGAAGCATTATAGACAGTTGATCGATACCTGATGAGAAGCATGATGGACAGTAATTAATATCTGACGAGAAGGCATTGTGTAACAGTGAATTAACATTTGAAAAGAAGTATGATGGACAGTGAATTGATACCTGGGGACAGAGACTGTGGACAATAAACTGAGAGAGATTATGGACAGGGAACTGAGATATGAGAGAGAGAGAGAGAGAGAGAGAGAGAGAGAGAGAGAGAGAGGTTAGGGACAGTGAATCAGGATATGAAAAGAAAGATTACAGGCAGGGAATGGAAACATGAAGAGAGAGATTATTGACAGTGACTTGAGATATGGTAAGAGATTACGAACAGTGAATTGATATATAAAGAGAGATTATGGACAAGGAATTGAGATACGAAGAGAGAGATTATGGACGAAGAATTGAGACATGAAGAGAGAGATTATGAAAGGGAATTTACTTCTGAAGAACGAGAAACTGTCGATGGTGAATTGAAATGTGAAAAGAAAGTACTGTAATCCTTGCTCTCTGCCTCAGTGAGAGATGAAGGATTGGGGGGGGGGGGGGTCCGATCTCTGCAGTAGTGAGACATACATGTGTGGGAGCCCTCTGCATGTAACCATGTTGTCCAAGATAAATGATGTGTGTTAAAGACCCAGTCTTCCTTGTGTCTGCTCGTGGGTTCTGACTGCGGTGTGGACTTGGAGAAGGATGGCTGAGGGCCGGCAGGAAGAAACTAGAGCTTGAGGAGTACTGTGGTTGAAAACCTCAGACTGTTTACATTGGAAGTCGAACAACATTCTATTCAGACTGCCCAGAGCTGAAAGAATTCCAAACATCTGCCTCGGGTGGCCATGAGAGAGAGAGAGAGAGAGAGAGAGAGAGAGAGAGAGAGAGAGAGATTCATTTATTCATTTTTATTTTCATTTCATTTTATTGTTAAGAAAGGTGAATCTCCAAGGTGCACACCATGTGACCAGCCACGTAGAGAGTGGTGGGATTATCCTGACATTCAGCCCAAACACTTTTTACTGCAGATTTCATGAAGCGCTTACTCAGGGACGTTCCATCAGATGTCAGTTCCTAAAAGAGGTAGTTTTCATTTATTCCAAGATTTTGCTCACGACTAATAGATCCACTTTGAACTTGTTTTGAATATGTTTGAAAGAAACTGGTTTGTCGTCGGTGTTTTTGTTTTTCTCTTTAAGAAACATATGATTATTATAGGACTGATGTTTAGAATGTGACAGCCCCCCACCCCCATCGCGTCCCTTTCCCCCTTCCGTGGGGTCGGCTGAGCTACAGACATTATAAAGGGGCCGGAGACGCACGCAAGTACGCAAGCGCGCACGCAAGTGCGTGCACCCCAACCACCCACACCCACACTCACACACTCTCTCTCTCTCTCACACACACACACACACGCTTATGAAGAAACTGTAGTCGGATGTGATCCTCCCCAGAGCACCCCCCATTCATTCGTCCCCCCCCCCCCCCCCTCTCCCTACCCCCCTGTCATTTTCTTCCTAATCTCCCTCTTCTTGATTAAACATTCGTACCTGACTCTCGAGAAAGACGGACGAAAAGCGGAGCTTCTGGCTACCATCGGGCAGCCTTCATCATCAGCACTGTTCAGCTGACGGGGTGAGCTGTGGTTTCGGTCGCTCACGTCCGCGAGTCGAGCTCACGTCATGCGACTGAACTAGGGAACCCCTTCTTTTAGTTTCCCCCGTATCTGTGAGGCTGCTTCTTTCCTACAGCCCGTTCCTCTTAAAAAGGTAAGTGCGGTTTTTATTTTGGGCCGTCTGATCGCGAGAAAGTTAACAGAGTTTTGGTGAATCACGCTGTCTGACGCACGCATCTTACAGAAAAAAGAACAGAGGCAGAGAGGAAGAAAAAGCAAAACAGAACAAAACAAAACAAACACGAAAACGACGAACTGTTTAAACAGTCTACTCGATGGTTCAGCTTCTTACGTGTACATTTCACGTCGCTTTCACAACGCAAACAAAATGCATTTTGAATTCGAAAGGCCGTAAGGGGTGAGAACGGAAATCTTTTCTATATCTAAAGAATGATGATCTCCGCCCCCCCCCCCCCCCCCCCCCCGTCCTTTCCGTCATTTCCCAGATCTCCCCCCCCCCCCCCCCCCAAGGCGCCATCAGTGGCATCGTCTTCCAACTGATAGATGAAACGAGAGGTGTCTTTGTTTTGTTTTGTTTTTCATTTGGTATAGCAAAATAGCTTAATGGTTGCCAGAATTTTTGTTGTTTTTTTTTAGACCCAAAACGCTGTTTACTTTGTTTGACACTGATATGTGTGTGTGTGTGTGTGTGTGTGTGTGTGTGTGTGTGAGCATACGCGAGCGTACATACATACTTGCTTGGCGAATGTGTTTTATGTGCGTAACGTGCGTGTACCCGAGTATACGTGCACCGAGTTCGGTGAATGCAAGCTCTGCATCTGAAGCAATAAGCTACATTGATTTGCTCTGTAAAAATGGCCGTCTGATTTTTTTTTTTTTTTTTACATAGATTCGTCGGGATACCTGATATATAGGCGTTTTTCTCCTCTCAAACACCTGCGCGGGGGAGAAATGGCACAAAGGTTTAATGACAACCTTGCAGAGCGAAACGAGAAAGGACGAAATGAATATAATGCGCGAAGAGGGATGCCCCCCCCCCCCCTTTCCTCCCCCTTCATCTCCTGCCCTGCCCCCCAACCCCCTTCGTCTCCCCCCCTCACCACCCCCCCCCCTTTGCCCCCCTCCCTCTCCACCATGTCCCCCCTCCTCCCCCCCCCCCCCCCCCCCCCCCTCCCCAACCCCCTTCGTCCCCCCCCCCCCCCCCCCCCCCCCCCCCCCCCCCCCCCCCCCCCCCCCCCCCCCCCCCCCCCCCCCCCCGCCTATGCCCAGCCTCCTCCCTCACTGTCCCACTATGGGCTCGGCCCATCCATCCCACGCCCGTCGTGCGCCCAGAGAAGTGAGCAGCGGCGGCTGAGGCAAAGCGTGCTGAGCGTATTGACCACGGTTACCTGGCCTGTTTGGAGCGTTAATAGGCTATTGATCGTGCCTTTCCCTGCCGCTCGGACCGTCGCTCTCTCTCTCTCTCTGGCTGCATGGGAAGGGGTAGGGGGAGGCATATTGGGGGTGAATGAGGGGTACGGGAGGCTTAGAGGTTGAAGAAGAAAGAAGAAGAAGAAGAAGAAGAGAGAGAGAGAGAGAGAGAGAGGAGAGAGGAGAGAGGTGCCGTATGGTAGTGCACATGTATGGTGTGTTATTTTTATTTGCTTCAAAAAGAGGTCGTGGCAACATTATTTACTGTTGGCCAGGCAGTGGGGGAGGTTGGGGAGGGAACATGGAAACGAAAACTTAAAACATGAAAAAATCAGGTCATTGTCTTTCACGTGCGCGCGCGCGCGCGCACACACACACACACACCACACACACACACACACACACACACACACACACACACACACTGTGTTTTGATAAATGAAAGAGACAGGTATTAAAAACAAAGAGGGAAAACGCAAACGGTCTATTTGCAAACTCAACTCCTTCGGCGATTTCAGATCCTCTCCCACATGTGCTTGAGGTCAAAACTGAGATTCGTTCGAACAATGTTCAGCCAGTGGTTTTCCCCCCAGTGCACCCAGGATAGCAACGTCGTTTGATGATTAGGTAGAGCCGCACTGGCAGGTCAGTGCACATGAGGCACACACAACACAGTTTTTGTTTGTTTGTTTGTTTGTGGTGGTGGTGGGTTTATCAAAGAAAATCGTAAATTACCGTTTATATGTTGTTTTATCGTTTGTGTTTGGTTTCCATGGCGATTTACGTCACGGGATAAGAAAATCAATGATTAACGAACCAACTGCCGGGAAATAATTTCACGTAGAAGCATGAGCCAGCCATTGCTAGTGGTGAAGGAAACGGCTGGTTTGTCAGAAAAAAAAACAAACAAACAACACACACACACACACACACCACACCACACACACCCACACACACACCTCGATAAATGAATAAATGATAATTATATAATTGAAAGTCTTTGTGGGCTTTTGAAGCTAGAGCCTAGTCATACACACTGGCGTGTTAAGCGAGACGGGAGACGAAAGTGGCTGGCGGCGGGATGGGAGGAGTGTAGAGGGGGGGGACAGGAGCAGAGATAAGGTGGGGGGGGGNCCATAACTCATGTCAGTTGCTATGGACGACCCTCTGAGTCCTCAGGTCAGTGGGGGGGTGAAACAGAAGGCGGACGACTAACGTGAACGGAACTATAACTGATCTCATTACCACAGCACAGCGACAGCTGAGGGAAACAACCAGACACCGCCGTTGGCAAAGGAGGACACCAGGGAGTCTGGAACTTACAGCACAGTGGCGAAAAAAAAAAGCCCAACTGGCAAAGGAGCCTACGGGAAATTTGAGCTTCAAAAGCCAATACCTGGTGCCATATGAAATTCTTTCTTTTTCTGTGAGACTGTTGATTTGTGTGTGTGTGTGTGTGTGTGTGTGTGTGTGTGTGTGTGTGTGTGGTTTCATCCATTAATATGCTCTTGCATGTTTGTCTGAAAAATACACCATAATGGGTTTGTTTTTTTTTTTTTTTTTTTTTTTTGCTAGAATAGCAAACCTATGACGAAATAAAACCAGCTAGTGTATCAATCCTATGCCCACTGCTCCACGAAGAAGATGAAGGCTCTGTCCTTATGAATTCCCTGCAGTCTGGAAAGTTCTGTGCTGATAATTTCCTCTCTCATGTCGCTTATTTGACTCTGTTTACATGTTCCACTTCCCTATCGTCTACTGTCTTTTTCGCCTTTATAAGCCATTCTCCTGTATTTCTTCTGGACAGACTTTATACGTTTTCCTCTTGCCACAGTTCTGAGCATGCCTACCTTCTCGCCGTAATCTGGTGGTGAGACTGTGCAACAGCAGTAGCTGGCAGCTGCAGCGCAGCAACATCAGCAGCAGCAGTAGTAGTTATGGTGTGTAGTAGTGCTAGTAGTAGTAGTAGTAGTAGTAGTAGTAGTAGTAGTATAGTAGTAGTAGTAGTAGTATATTGGCATAACAGCAACAGCAATATTCACAGTACTGGAAGTAACTGTGATTGAAGAAGCAGCAGCAGCGGCAGTAGAGGTGACAGTTGCAGCAGCAGAAGCAC
>JADBJO010000792.1:239888-242388 GCA_016801955.1 Conus betulinus | reverse complement strand
TATCCCTGAACACAGTGGATTGGTATCCCTGAACACAGTGGACTGATATCCCTAAACACAGTGGACTGATATCCCTGAAACACAGTGGATTCATCTCCCTGAACACAGTGGATTCATATCCCTGAAAACTGGCTTAACAGAAGAGGGAGGTTTATATATGGACTAGTCTTTAATCATTGACATTTGAATCTGTAAATGAAACACCAAAGTAAAGATCCACGCAGTCTTCATGTATTGCGGTATCGCACAGTTTTTGTTTTGTTTTGTTTTGTTTTGTTTGTTTTTTACAAAAATGATTTCATTTTCAAATTTTGACAGCACTTATTTCAACTTTGTCATGCACTTGCAGACGCAACTCAAACAGAAATTCTCAGCTTACACCTGGCTTGTCAGTTGCCTGCATAATGTGGCACATGACCTGTGTTTTATTTAGGCGTAGCTGCCATAAGCTTCAGATATTCTCCCTCTCCCATCTCCCTCCATTCTCGCACAGTACGACTCCAACACCTCGTGAAACTGACCAAGATATCAATTCCAGAAGGGGTTATACCATAACTCATATCCACTGCCATGACGACCCACTGAGTCATACGATCAAGCGGTGAAGCAGAAGACGCGACGAACTGATGTGGACTGTGTAATAGCTGCCCAGTCATTCCGTCATTCCACGACACGGCGACAGCTGAGAGAAACACCTGAGACCCTCCTTGGCAAGAGAGACAATAGTATACTGAGTCTGACCTCACGGCAAAGCGAAAAAAAAAAAAAAAAAAAAAAAAAAAAAAAGAAGAAAGAAAAAAACATCCACGGAAAAAAACGATCCTATAGGAAATTACGCGCTTCAAAAAGCCTGTAACTGCTGCCATAGGATAATGACTTTTCAAGTGAGATTGTTGATTTTCTAGCTTCATTGTTATTGTGTTTTCTGCTGTTTGATCTAATCCTACAGCATAATAATATTCTTCATCATGAAAAGCAGAGTCTATGAATCATGAAAAGCAACAATAACTTATGAGTACATTGCTCCGTGAGAATGACGGGAGCCGTTTCATTACAAACTTTAGTCCTGGTTTCTAGAAGTGTTACGCCAGTAGATTCTTCTTTCTTGTCGTTCATTTTTATCTTGCCCTCCCCTGATCTCTCTTCTGCCATTTCCCCTCCCCTCCCTTCGCAGTTTCGTTTTGTTGTTGTTGTTGTTGTTGTTGTTGTTGTTGTAGTTGTTGTTGTTGTTGTTGTTTCTGTCTTTACTGTCATGTTCGGTTTTTTTCTGATTTTGCAGACCATTCTTCTGCTTTTTGTTTTGGATAGTTTTAGCAGTAGTTGTTAGTGGTACAAGCAGCAGTTGCAGCAGCAATAATAGTTGTTGTAGTAAGAGTAGTAGTACGACCACCACTAGTAGCAGAGCAGTAGTTGGGCCGTAGAAGTAGTAGTAGAAGTGGTGATAGTAGTAGTAGTACTGAGCGGTGGTGATGATGGTGGTAGTGGTGGTGGTGGCGGTGGGTGGTAGAAGCAGCAGCAGTAGCATCAAGAAAAAGTAGTAATAGTAGCAACAGTTTTAGTCGGATATGTATGTATGATTTTGTGCATGGAGAGAGAGAGAGAGCGGAGAGAGAGAGAGAGAGAGAGAGAGAGAGAGAGAGAGAGTGTGTGTGTGTGTGTGTGTGTGTGTGTGTGTGTGTGTGTGTGTGTGTGTGTGTGTGTGTCTGTGCGTGTGTGTAACACAATTTTTGTCTTATATGACGTACCACACACACTAACAAACGCATAGACCAGTGCCATCGCATTCTGCATTGCTCTAGTAACGAAAACGTCATTACTTTAACCAAAATTACGTAACATCTTTGAAACGCGCATCATTGAGTCAGTACCAATGAGAGAGTCTAAATTAAATGATTTTTTTTTTTTTAATTACACTTTTGGTAAAATTTCGGAATTTCCTCGTTTTAAAAAGAAAAGGGGGAAAAAAAACATATTTTTGCCATTGAAACAGAAATGAAATCTGAAACAAGTTTGGACCCCAAAGAGCTTGTGCGCAGAATGTGTTGGATACGGGACTGTAGCTAGGAGTCCCAAAACGTCGTTGTTCTTCAGTCTGAGCAGGACATCGTTTTTGTGTACGTTCCCTGGAGTTGCTGTTTGTATTTAGTTTCCATCGTCGAACATCACCATCAAATTATCAAGCCATACTGGGAGATCCCCAGGCGAAGTTGAGTAAAGAAGTAATCGAAAGAGAACAGAAAGTCACCGGTGTTATTTACGTACTTTTCATTTGTCGCGTCTACATTGTGTCCTGTTCACCATATTTGTAATGAACACTACAACAGAGAGTTTCTTTGGACCTTGGAACGAGTGATTAACACCACGCTCGCCAGGCCTCTCTGTTGTACCAGCAGGGTATATTCCGAGGTAGGTCCCTACAGAAGATATACCATGTTTTAATGTTATTTATTTACTATATGCAATAATCAGTGTCATGATGTCATGCTTTATCTTATAGGTT
>JADBJO010000792.1:144888-234888 GCA_016801955.1 Conus betulinus | reverse complement strand
TCAAATATGCAGCAATACACGAGGTTTGCCCTGGTAGGCCTACATGTATGTTTTCTCTGATAGTAATGA
The DNA here is from genome assembly GCA_016801955.1 of Conus betulinus. NCBI lineage: Eukaryota > Metazoa > Mollusca > Gastropoda > Neogastropoda > Conidae > Conus > Conus betulinus. The sequence goes on along the minus strand of JADBJO010000792.1, from coordinate 234,819 downwards.
TCTACTTTGAAATGTATAATTAGTTTTTCCCTGAAGGATTCTGCAATATGAATGCATTGGAAATGCAGTGGAAGTGAATTCTAAACTACACTACTGCAGTTGGAAAAGCTTCATTTGAACAGGTCTATTCTAGATGTGGGAATCTGGAATTTGGTTGGATCCCTATGATTTGTGTTCAAATTAAAATGAAGAGTTTGTGGATCTTCACCCGATGCAATTCTTCTTCTTCTTCTTCTTCTTCTTCTTCTTCTTCGTCAGCAGATATTTATTATAAGACTTGACGATTTTCACAGAACTGCTTTAAGTGCTCTTTCATAGACGCTGGTAAGAGGTTTCATGGCATTAGCACTCGCAGAGTCAAATAGTGCTGAACGATAACTGATTGAAGAGAGGATATGTGCGTGTAGGAATATTTTTTTTTGGCATGAAGTTTTAAGAAATGCTTCATCCTGCACAGCTGATATATTTGTCTTTATATTGATTACATAAACTGTGACGGTGATAAGACCAAAAAACATTATCATCAATAGGTACACCTAAAACTCGATAGCTATCCGCCCCTTGAATTTCTTGATTATTGACAAAAACAGACGGTGGCTGCGTGGTTACGTTTTGTCTTCTTTGTCTTGTTGTTATCAGCATTTGCTTTCATTGCACCCAATCATTTTCTATGTCAGCATTCTTTCGTAATGATGTGAAAACAGCTGCTAAGCTGGATCTGCTCGCGTGGATAGTGGTATACCACAAAAGAGTTTACACGAATCCTAAATATAAAGAGAGAGATCATGCATATAAACTGAGAGCAGCAACGGGTCAAACCAGAAATCAACCCTGCGGTATGCCATGTGGGATAGGTAACTCCTCTGATGAGTTGCTGTTGACACAAAAGGTCTGTTGACGGTCTTATAGGAATCATGGGATCAGTTGAAAAGCGCCTGCTGTTATACCATATGCTAAAAGCATCCTGCATTATAATTAGTGGTCAGTTACATCTAAAGCCTTTGCAAAAGCAACAAACAGAGAGAGACACAGACAGACAGAGAGGGAGAGAGAGAGAGAGAGAAAGTGACAGACAGACAGACAAACAGACAGATACAGAGAAACAGAGAGAGGGGACAGGGGTGGGGAGGCTAAATTTATGCGTAATGATCTGTCCAAAGGAGAGAAGAAAGCCCAGCTGTCGCCTAGCATCTCTATTTCTTTTCCAGTAAAGAAGACACCACGTCTGCCATTGCTTGTAATGAAGCCTGTCTTCATTTCTCCTGACAAATGAGGGGCCAACAAGTGATGGCCGTTTTGCTCTTAGACAGCTCATTAGGCATGCTCCTGCCTGGTAGTGTTCAGCCGAAGAAAAGTATTTTTAAAAAAAGGTGTGTGTGTGGAGGGGGAGTGGGGGTGGAGGGGGGGGGGGGATGAAGAAGCATTCGATGACTGTTACTACGCAGGCTATTGTGGGCCTTAAGAAAATTACCTCTTGAAAGACTAAGTGCAGTATTGATAAGAGAGAGAGAGAGAGAGAGAGAGAGAGAGAGAGAGAGAGAGAGAGAGAGAGAGAGAGAGAGAGAGAGAGATAATTTAGTGTGTCGTAGTGCTAACACTATGTTCCCGAATCCTTACTGACGTTATTCAAAAGCTGATCGGCTAGAGTTTTATTTTGTTTTGTTTTGTTTTGTTTTTTAATCCCCTGCCTTTGTGGCCCCATTTTGCGGCCTTTGTTCTGGTAAGTCCCTCATATGTATCTTTTCTGATAGCATTTATTGACATGCCCACGTTTTTCTGTTGAAATCTACCATCTTGCCAGTGAACCTTTTCCACGCTGTCCAGAGTGGACACTAGCTGTCCATTCTGCAGCGGCTAATGCGTTCTGTGGTGTCTGAATTATTATTTTCATCGTTGTGTTGTTGTCGTCGTCGCACCCTGGCTAAAAGACTCCAGGCATCATCCAAACAGCCGAAGCACTTGAACGCTATAGTACAAATGCATCAACTAGAGATGAGAACATTACTCTTATCAATTTCGCACGATTTTTTTTTTTTTTTTTTTTTTTTTTTTTTTTTTTTTTTGTTCTTCTAATCTGGGAGTTACAATCAAGGGAAATGAATGCCTGACACCCTCAGTATAGCCTGGTTTCATACGACATAGGATGTCGACAGTTTAGCTACCGTGTTATAAAGTGTTGTTTGTTTCTTTCTCAGGATATGATCAATGGTTTTGTTTGTTTGTTTGTTTGTTTTCGATGATCTGCACTGGTTCAGGGTGTGATTTTGTTTCTGTGTGAAATTCGAAAACTCTTAAAGGGCCCAGTGGTCGGCTGGGCTATGATGATAGATCTTTAAAAAGAAAATAAAATAAAAAGCTCTCCTGTCTGTCACACACACACACACACACACACACACACACACACACACACACACACACACCACACACACACACACACACACACACACACAGCACACACACACACACACACACACACACACACCACACACACACAGGAGAGAGAGAGAGAGAGAGAGAGAGAGAGAGAGAGAGGAGAGAGAGAGAGAGAGAGAGAAAAAGCAAGAGGAGAGAAGAGAGAGCAAGAGAGAGAGAGAGAGAAGAGTAAAAAGCAAGTGAATGGTGAGGGCGAATAAAGGCGAGATGAGAATGTACGTCGCTTGTATTGAAAGGCCCTCCTAGCTAAGGGAGACAGTTCCATTGGCGTGGGTGGAAACCAGATGTGGGTCATTTTCGCCCTTGTTTGCATTAGTGCGACACATGTCTACACTCGCTTGCCTGCCACACATAGTGTTCTCAGATATCCCTGAGCCATAGAGAACTGCGCGTGCAAGCGCGCGCATGTGCGTTTGTGTATGTGTGTGAGTTCCTGGGTGGGCGCGAAGATGTGCTGGCCTATGTGTGTTTGCGCGCACGCATATGAGTGCTGTTTAGCGCCCTTGTCAGTATGAGTGTGTATGTGTGTGTGTGTGTGTGTGTGTGTGTGTGTGTGTGTGTGTGTGTGTGTGTGTGTGCGTGCGTGTGTGTGTGTGTGTGTGTGTTGCGTGCGTGCGTGCGTGCGTGCGTGCGTGCGTGCGTGCGTGCGTGCGTGTGTGTGTGTGTGTGTGTGTGTGTGTGTGTGTGTGTGTGTGCGGAAACGGCGATGAGATGATGAGTTTGCACGTGTGTTTGGCACTCGCGCGCATATACCAGTGTGTGTGTGTGTGTGTGTGTGTGTGTGTGTGTGTGTGTGTGTTTGTGTGTGTGTGTGTGTGCGCGCGCGCGCGCGCGCGCGTGCATTTAGATGCCGTTATGCCAGTGTAGTGTTAGAGATGTCTGTCCACCATCCACCCTCATGCCTTCGAACAGTCCGGTGTTGTCAGTGTAACACTAGACATAGAGATCTCTATTCACTCACTATTCTTAACTAACCCCCCATCATTTCGCTGCCATCAGTGTTGTTAATTCCACCATAAAAGTTTATCATTCTTGTTCGTGCTGCGTATTTAGAATTTACTACTTCAAATTTTGATAAGTGAATGTTACTAGGTAGCGTGAAAATGGAACGTGGCACTAGCACGAGTACAGTAATGGAGTGGTTGGGTTACGTCCTCTCAGCGAAAGCTTTAAGGGACAAGTTTGTCGCCGCAGCAAGCAACAGCATAGAGACGTTTCATTCATTTAGATATGTTTTATTATTCATTAATGATGATGATGGCGATGATGATCAGAATGGTTGAGTTTTACGTCCTCACAAGCAAAAGCTTTTAGGGTCAAGTTACGATGATGATCTGAATGGACGAGTGTAACGACCCCACAGCAGCTTTTAGAGACAAGTCTGTTGCCGCAGCAAGCTGCAGCATGGAGTCGATCGTCGATCGTCTTGGCAAGACTTTTATATAGGCTGGCAGGTTTGGTCGAGGCAGGTGTTTGCGGTCGAGCGGAGGGACCCGGGGTAGACGGCGTCGTCAGGCAGGAGCCTGGGTGAAGTTGTTCTTTCGCAGAGGGTCGGTCTTAAGCGGCCATCTTCAGGTTGTTCTTCGGCGATGGTGTTCTTGTCGTCGTCGTCGCGGCGTTTCCACCAAAGCCGTCGTCAGGGCTACCGGGCGGCCGTCTTCATGCTGAGAGGCGACGGTCTTGTGCCGCGTGAGGCCGACACGGGAGACGTACGGGACACAAGTCGCCGAGCCGCTGCACTTAGATCCATGTCCCCTGGGACGTTCCCCCCGCCCCCCCCCCCCCCCCCCCCCCCCCCCCCCCCCCGCCCCATCCCCCCACCACCACCAAAGGGAGGGCATTGCTGGTCGTGCAGCCCACTGGGGAAGTCAGCAGCGCCTCGTCGTCAAAAGTGTCACGCCACCACGAGAGCCGTCCCAGGCAACACAGGCTAGTCCCGTCGTCACTCCTGGTGCGTGGAAGGAAGTCGGTGCCGCCCTACACTTCTGCCACCTAGGTGTCTTCTGCCGGTCGCGGCCATCTCCCAGCAGGAATGAGTCGCTGACGTGGCGCAGCCGCCACCGCCACTGTGAATGATGATGATCTTTTAGGGACATGTTGTTCTTTCGCGGTAGTCTTTGAATGATGATTGGTGCACATATCTTTGGTACAACCGATCCAGATCAAAGGGCGGTTCTAGCATCCGTTCAGAAAAACAAAAAAAAAAAAACTACAAATATTCTACTAAATATGAATACTGTGAAATAGTTGTCACTGAACCACGAAAAATCGATGAATATGAAAACATTCTACTATTATGAAAAGGTGACAATTCGTTCTCTCCATATACTATCACAAAATATCTGTGGGTAGTAACTCTTCCATTTGTACCTAGCATTACTTCCCCATGCAGAAAAAGGCTTTTTTTTTTACCCGTGACTGACCCTAATTTATCCCACGTTACAGTAAAACACTCCCTCACTAAAACCCTTACCCCCACATCTCGCCTCCTCCCCTCCTCCTCCTTTACATCGTAGATCATGAACAAAGAACCGATCCAGGATCCTGGTTCGACCTTTGCGGAGGTCTTTGTTCTCCTGTGTCCCCATCTTATTTTGGACGTCTTTATTCACTGCTGTTTGATGTTTACATTCTTAAGTTACTCTGCTGGAGTTCGTTATGTCGTCATTAAGTTCGGCTTAAAATGCCCGATAGACTGGAGAAAGGAGTAACAGCGTTCCACCATTCACTTCAGAGAAAGGTAAACTGGTGATCAGCGGTTCCAAAAGCGAACCAGCATCTAATGTCAGGCTGACCTTTCTGTTCCAGATTCAGTTTGTATCAAGGAGGTTTACACCGCGTGCGGAATAATCAATATGTGCTACACCAACATCACATCGACTGAAGAATGCAGTTGTTCAAAATCAATCAATCGAACATTAAATCAGTTATAAATACGGAGAGAGTTAGGGGAACGTAAGGGCGAGTGGACGAGACTTTTAGCGAGGGGATGAGACTTTCACAGATGCCTAGTCTTTCGCATCAACTCAATGCACTGGTCAGGCTTGAAGATCGCCACTGAGGAAGGTAGACAACTCTAAGATGTTCCCAAAGAGTTTAGTGAACAGGACTGGATACCTTTACCCCGGAGGTGGGCAGAAGAAGTCCAGCCGACTGGATAGCATGAAGGAAGATAAGATGCAAAGCATATAAACGTAGGCCTACTCCAGTTTATCTCTTGAATACGCGTGAGATATTCCATAAAGAGGAAAAACCGTTTAGCCGTTAGTAACGGCTATTGCGGTAAATTAAAACATCGGGCATCATCCGTGACCCATAATGAATATACTACAATTTTTCAGGAAGATCGGCCCCGTAGTTTTGTCTGGAGCAAGTGGAACACATTTTGACCACGGACGGACACACACACACACACACACACACACACACACACACACACACACACACACACACACACACACACACACACTCACTCACTCACTCACCCACTTCTTCGTACCCATTGTAAAGTACTCCCTGTTCTATAAGAAATGGGAGTACAAAAAGGATACACCCGAAGGTGCATGTGGAACCAGAGAGAGAAGAAGTCTTCAACTGCCTAACAAATCCGCTGGGACCATGACGACATGAAGGACTAGACTGGGTCATTCCTGTCGCTTGCGATTGGGGAAAGCGGAAATCCTTGAATGTCCAAGGGCACGCGGTCAACGTCGTAGCTCTTTACGACCTGCGATTACTGGGCAGTGGTGAGAGTGGTGGGGTGGGGGTGAAGGTGAAGGAAGATGAGGGGAAGGGGAGGTATTGATTCTTCCGACTGCACTGTTCCCTTAATGACCTGTGGGACTAACCCTTAAGAGGTATTAACTGGTTTCGTTCCTATCCTTCGTCAGAAAAGAGCGATGTTTGGTACATGCGCGTAAAATTTGTGTGTGTGTGTGTGTGTGTGTGTGTGTGTGTGTGTGTGTGTGTGTGTGTGTGTGTGTGTGTGTGTGTGTGTGTGTGCGTGCGTGCGTGCGTGCATGCGCGTACGTGCTTGGGTGCGTGCGTGCGTGTGTGTGTATGTGTGTGTGTGTGTGTGTGTCTAAAAGAGAAATACTATTTACGATTCAGTGATGGTCCGCTCCTGGTATTATTTTTACAGAGACACACAACTTACAATCCAGTAACGTCCACTCCTGTTATCTAACAGACACACCTCATAACTCAGTGACGGTCAAGCAGTAGTATTTAACAAACATACCACTTATAAATCAGTGATACTCCACTCCTGGTAACAGAGATTTACCACTTATAATTCACCGATGGTCCACTCCTGGTAACAGAGATTTACCACTTATAATTCACTGACGATCCACTCCTGGTAACAGAGATTTACCACTTATAATTCACCGATAGTCCACACCTGGTAACAGAGATTTACCACTTGTTATTCAGTGACGATCCACTCCTGGTGGTAATAGAGATTATAATTCACTTATACTCCTGGTAACAGATAGTACTTACAATATTGATAGTCCACACCTGGTAATAGAGATTTACCACTTGTTATTCAGTGATGGTCTACTCCTGGTAATAGAGATTTACCACTTATAACTCATTGATAGTCCACATATTGTAATAGAGATTTACCACTTGTTATTCAGTGATGGTCTACTCCTGGTAATAGAGATTTACCACTTGTAATTCACTGATAGTGTACACCTGGTAATAGAGATTAATCACTTGTAATTCACTGATGGTGTACTCCTGGTAATAGAGATTTTATCACTTGTAATTCACTGTTGGTCTACTCCTGAAAATAGAGATTTACCACTTGTAATTCAAATTTTAAAAGAAAAATTATTAGTTCCGCAAGACAATCCAGACAAACAAATTACGGGACAAAACGCAATGCGTTTCGTCATCTTAGGTCTTCTTCAGATAAAACAAAGAACATTCAGGACAATAATAACAAAGAAACGAGCAACCGCTTATCTTCTCATGTTCGGCGCAAACTTCAGAAAATTCAGTTAAAGTCCACTCCTGGTATTAGCAGAAACACACCACATACAACTCAGCAATTGCCCACCCCTGGTGATAGAGATTTACCACTTACAATTTAGTAAAGGTCCACGGCTGGTATTTAACAGAGACATACCACATATACATCAGTAATTCTCCACCCCTGGTAACAGAGATTTACCACTTATAATTCAGTGATGGTCGACCCCCAGGGTCAAACAGATAGGAAGCACTCAGTGACGGTTCACATGTGATATCTAACATAGGCGTGCCGCTTATAAATCAGTGCTTGTCCACCCATGATATCTGACAGAGACATACCATGTACAACTCAGTGCTGCTTCACCCATGGTATCTAACGGAAATTTGCTGCTTATGATTCAGTGCTGGTTCACCCATGGTATCTAACAGAGACATACCACGTATAATTCAGTGCTGGTTCACCCTAGTACATAATAGAGAGTGATCTCTAAATAATTCATTGATCACCCACCCGTGATATCCAACAGAGCCACACAACCTTCGACTCGGTGATAGTCAACCCATTATTTCTAACAGAGATATACCACTAATAATTCAGTGATATCCTCATCACCACAGAAGATCAGAATACAGTGGCTTCCGGGGTGAGCCAGAGAAGGACTGAGTAGGGGAATAAGGAGAATGTGTGGCAAAGAAATGAATGGATATGATAATGCCGTATCTGTTATATGAATGGATGTTCTTGGATCCGTCTCAGTGGAGATGCAAAAGTTAATACCAAAAACTACCAAATTAAGCTAGTCAGGAGGAGGAGGTGGGGGAAGGCTGGATGTCTCAGAAATCGCGGACACACCTCCAACCTTCCTTTTACAACCTAACCCCTTCGTCCAGTCCAGCACTAATATTCAAAGTAATCGGTAGAAGGAAGCTCTGAACTTTGTAGCTGATGATTCAAAAGGATCCGATGGACATTTAATTAAAATATGTCAACGACAAGTGTGGTCAGTTCTGCAGTTTTGTAAGCTAAGAAAATCAAGTACATACACGTAAAGACATCTTCAACTTCACTTTTTAAAGATATTCATATAACTTCATTCCTTTTTCTTACTTATATCATATCCCATTTGGATCAAGAAACAATTACATGGCCTGTCAGTAACAGATGTTATGTCTGGGGGCTAAGAGACAGTCGGCTGTCCAACTCTTTGGATTACAATGTAGAACGATGCTGTTTTAGTTACGAGACAAGTACCTTAGGTCTTATGCAACATGTGTGTCTGGCACTCACTGTTTTAAATGAATGCACTTTCCCCAAAAATCATCCTATTCCATTTCAAAATGCCGATGGCTGTTTAACCTCCATTACCATAAGAAAATCGCACCCACAAACCAGACAAGATATGAACGTGACAAGAATAGTCAGCTTCGTCCAAATTCAGTACTGTTATCCCAAGACCCTGAAGGTTCTCAGTTGATGGTGCGCAGTGGAGGAGCCAGTCTGTTCCAAACAGGCATGAAGTCGGCTCCGTTTACCCTCTCCCAACTTAGAGCCAGTAAGCCCGCAAAACAAAATAGATGTTTTTGACTGCCTCTGAGCTTAACGGAACGTTAGATCTATTCTACCGAAGCCTTCAGTCATAATTACATTCTCTAACTGTTCACGACTTTTATTTAGAGCCCTGCACGCAGGCGAACAAACGGGGGAACAGGATATTATTGCTGTTGTTGTTGCTAATGTTGTCGTCGTGGTTGTTGGTTCTGTCTTCATTTTTTTACGTCCGTATGTCTACAAGATAACAACAACAACAAATTGGACAGGTCTTCATGACATTTTACAGGATAATTTGTTACAGATTTAATATCAAGAAGTTGTTAAATTTGGAAGTCTCTCAATGCAAGAGACGCAAGATGCCGAAGAAAACTGGTCTAGTGCGCTTGAAATGTGTCCGAGAGGGGTGGGGGTGGTGGTGGTGGTGGTGTCAATTTCAATTTCATTGAGGTGGTTATGCAGGATATATGTCCATTTTTCGATCGATTTTTTTTTTTTTTTTGTTTAGTACTTGTGTCTTTCGAATACCGCTAACCCACGTTTGATCGAGAAAAAAAACAACTATGGTTACTTTTGATATTTTGTTCGGCAGTAGATAAAACGTAGAACAGCACAATATAAACTGTCAAGCGGTGCACCTTGGAAGGGCTGTGATCTCTTACTGTGGTCCGAGTTTCCCGGTTTTTTTCTTCATTAAAGCACGATATCTGGAGATCGGTCGGTAGAAGATGAAGCATCGAGGCATCGATGGTGTGCAGTCGTGACAATATCGTTTTTGATGATCAATGTAGTATCTAACATTGGGTTAGTATCAGTACCGGCAGCTGTGCTGCAAGTCTCTCCCTCTTCCACAAATGCCCTCTAACCTGGCTCTCTTAGGCGGGGACTGAACCCAGGACCCTTACATCCGAGGAAAAATGGTTTAGCTGCTGGGCCAAACAGACCCCGAAGAGTATATTACTAACTCGCCATGTCCAGAGTGCCGAACAGTGTAATATTTACTCTTTCTGTCCACACCGGTTGGAGGTTGTAAAATGATTTCCTCTGCAGCGCCGGTTATTAATGGCGTCAAGTGCTGGCACTGGGCAACTCCGGTTCTTTAGTATCACACGTAAACTAGTCACTATGCTAATCTTCTGGAAGACAGACTGTGTGCAAGACATCGTTGATCGGCAGAGCCGACGTTACCGTGTTCGATATGAAGAAATTACTGAACTGGGGCGAAGGCATCAGTAGATGCTTACAGAGAGAGAGAGAGAGAGAGAGAGAGAGAGAGAGAGAGAGGAGGGGGGGGGGCATCTCTATTAATTAGGGACTGGTAATTATGCATCTTTGGTCGACTTCTATTTACTAGCACAAACATGGCAACATTTAGTTAAGGGCACATTGATACGCGACAATCAAAATACTAGGTACTTCCCAATGCCGTTAAGCCAGAAGAACCGCAGAACACATCACTATAAATGTTACAGGACAAGGCACACAACTGCGTCTCTTCGCGAGCTTGGCTTCAGCTGTCTTCGCTGGACAGTTTTCATGCGCCCTTCTTTTTCAAAGCATAGCTTCCACCACCCGCTCCCCCCTCCCCTCCCCTTCCCCCTCCCTCCGAATTTCGTGAGCCAAATTTAACTGTATCAAGAACAATGTCAATATAAGGATGTTTCGTTTTCTTTCAGCTTTGTGTTCACTATGCACTAATTAGATAAAGACATTCACGAACAACTAAGGTTCAGTCCCGCATGCTGGGCTGATTGTTAAAGTTTCCTTTCAAAAATCATGCCCAGACCAGCGGAAACTAGAACGAGCCGTCGTCAGACCGCGTAGGCCTCTAACGGACCGTTAAGAGATTGTCGCCCGCTCTTCGCTATTGTGTGATGACTGTTGTCTGCACGGTGACTGAAATGTAAGTGCCAGATCAAGATGTGGGGATTTTTGCTGTGCGTGAGCGATAGAGGGAGGAATGGATTACGAATCCCGCCTCGAGCAGAATCGAGGACGACAGAGGCAGTGGGAGGAATGAAGAAATGGAGAGGCAGCGTGAGTAGGGGAATTGGTGGGGGTCAGGAGAGGTGAGGGATGGGGTGGCTGAGGTGGGCGGGGGATGGGTCGGGGTGAAGTGTGGTGGAAGGGCGATAGGTGAAGCGAAAAGTTGCAAATAATCTGCACGAACTCTCTCTCTCTCTCTCTCTCTCTCTCTCTCTCTCTCTCTCTCTCTCTCTCTCTCTCTCTCTGTGTGCAGACTTCCAGTGAAAGACTTTAAACTGAAAAAAGCCTGCGATAACCACACTAACAGGGCATGAAGGACGACTGGCTGCTCGGATGATTTTTTAGTTAACAGCAACGAGGGTTTTTTTCCAAGTAGAAAAATAAAAACTGAAAAAAGGTTGAGAGAAGAATAAAAATGTGAGGAATGCTAAAGAAACGACGAAATTTGACTGATTAAATGTGACACAATTTTGACATTGTATATTGCGACTGAATGTATTCATTGTGGTATTTTCAGACCTACCGGCTGCTGCACAGACCTGAATGCTTTCTAGAATGGTCTAAATGAAACACTGGAACCACGCCGTCGAGTTTCATCCTTTTAATTAACGGGTCTTTGAGAATATTGCGCGAACTTGCTTATCAACACTGCCGGTATCTGCATCTCTCGGGTCTAGTTGGCGCTGGGATATGTTATGAAAGGAGGCATATCACATGCCTGTTATGCAGTCCCAGAACTCCACAGCACATTTTGACCATCCCCATCGCCACGGATCACCATCCGTCGTCCTTCATACCCTGTTAGTGTGGTCACAGTAATCATGCAGGATGCGAAAAAAAAACAACTTCAAACCTGCTAAAGCAGTTTAGACGGGACACCGTCAACCATCACGTCCCGAAAAACATGGCGGAAAAGTTCACTCCCTTACATCTCGATTATCATGTTCCGTTCCTCAGTAGACACTGGTTTATCAACAACCAACAGGAAGGAGACACATTCACGCCATGTGTTTAAGACAAGCAAACGGTACGATCCCCGGAGAGCAGGGTCTTTCACGAGTGTATGCTGCAAGTTACTGGAGTGCATCCAGTTCAGACCATTGGAAGCTACACAGCATATTTTGCGTCCAGCAGCATGGATTCCGGAAGAAAGATTCTACAAAACGCAATAACTTTGTTTGCCGGCGAGTTGATCTTGAACCTTAAGCAAGGACGACACACAGGCATTCTCATTGAAGACTTTGCCATAGACTTTAAAAAAAAAAAAGGTAAACCACAGTCTCTTGACCCACCAGCTCAACCAGTAGGGCATCAAGGGTGAAATCAGCAGATGGATTTTTGACTTCCCGAAAGAGAGACTGCAGCAAGCCATTGTCATAAATGGTGCTCGATTTGACTTCGTCAGTATCTGGTCTGGTGTAACACGAGGGAGTTTTCTGGTCCATGCTTGATCCATGTTTACACCAATGATCTTCTTGACACCTTCACAGACCGGACCCAGATGACACTGCAGCATACAATTAACGTAATAATCTCTCTCTCTCTCTCTCTCTCTCTCTCTCTCTCTCTCTCTCTCTCTCTCTCTCTCTCTCTCTCTCTCTCTCTTCACAGTAGCAGATTGCGTCTATAGGCTGATCAATATGGAGTATGGTCACTCTACAGACGATGATGGTGTGATGATATCTTACTTTGTGTGGTCTTGTAATCACGTTAAGGAGTCTGACGGCTATGATACGACTGTGAAGAGTGAGGGGGGGTGGGGGTAGGGGGTACGGGGGAGTTTGGTATGTGGACTATGACTTATGTTAGTTCTAAATATTCAGTTAATAAGGGCTATAACGGAGATATGTTTGACTTTGTTGGCTCTCAGTTGAGTGGACAAGCATTATGAAAAAAGGAGAGTTCTATAGATGAATGTTGGAATGGCATAAGTCATGTGCTACTGGACACTTGTGAAAAATATATTCCAAGAATCAAAGTTTCACACAGGCTTTCTCAGAAAACCTTAACCTTTAGACGTCTACATTTTTAAATGCCGCCGAGGACACAGACAAACAGAGTACAGGACTAGACACAATGCATTTCGACCTCTTGGGTCTTCTTCAGGGAAAACAAATAACATTTAGGACAGTAAAAACGAAGAACGAGAAACCACTTATCTTCTCATGTTCGCCTCACGATCAAAATGGGCATTGCCCTAAATGTTGTTTGTTTTCGCCTGACGAAGACCGAAGTGGTCGAAATGCATTGAGTCTCGTCCTGTACTCTGTCTGTGTCCTTGGCGGTAAATTACCCCCTCTCTTTCTAAATTTTGCTCATTTTCCGCCCTCAGTCACTCCGTTTTGAAACTTTACTTTTTACATGCATTTAATGACGATATCTTGACAGTCTCATATGAAATATATAAAAGACTACGGTATTATTCTAATAGTTTAAAACAACAACAACAACAACATGTACAACGACAGCGTTCAGCCAAACGGGAGTTCTTTCATGTCTTCATGCCTTGTTAGTTTCAAATTGTGTCCACAAGTTAGATCAGCATCACACAGTGCTCGTAAATCCTTAGTTGTATCTCGATCATACAACAGCAGAAATTTGTATCTTTCGTTCAGATCACCTCGAAACTTTGTGTACCAGTTTCTTGTGTGAATCACTGCCAAAGAAGACGTGCAAAACCCTTTCTCTGTCAGATTCAGCAAGAGTACTATCAACGCTAATGAGCCTAAATATTGCTTCTTCGAGCTTCTTTTAGGTGGAAACATACTGATAACATTCTTTGGAGTTATTCTTTACCTTCAAAGCTAAATATAAGAGACGTTCTCTCTGTTGAGGTTCACATGTTTTGTTTTGTTTTATGCATATCTTACTCGATTATGGATTTTCGGGTATATATTTGTAATGATCTATAATAGGGAAACTTTCTGTATGTTTAAAAAAGAAAAACTTCTTTTCTTTCTAACAGTATCAAGAAATGAAACTGTATTAACAGGGCAAATGGTTTCAACCCTGCATGATAAACTGACAGCGTAGTGTCCAGGGGAAACGACTCACGTTGTATTCAGTCATGATAACGAATGCGCATGCGCACAGCGGACATTTTCAAATTTGTTTTTTCTGTGACACTCCCGTTGCAACAAGCATCCGTCGTCGTCCGTTCCACATAGTAATCTTCCTTTTTGCGTCTGCTGAAAGGTTAGTGTTTGATTTGAATTGTTCAGGTATAGGCCGTGTGTTTCCAGCACGTTACATCGGAAGCATAACTTGATTTTGATTTATTTTAATTGAGAAATCTGACATCAGTGGCAAGTAAGCGCAAGGCGAAGCAAGGATCAGATGGATATATAATTTTAAAAAACACTAGAACAGTCTGATTTTTAAGGGGAGCGGCCAAGACTGAGAGATCTCCTTACCTTCTAGAACGACTATAGAGTAAATTACTGTTTAACAAAAGGCTTAAACATTAAAAGAATAAAAACTCAAAGTAGTTTAAACGAATGTTGATATCCTTGCCTGACTTAGTCACAGCAAAGACTGTACGCCCAAGGGCGAACTATCTTTGGTCACATTTAGTGAGTTAGTCATGCTGTTTACGTGCGCCTGTCATACTTCTTCCTCTTCTTCTTTCCCTTGACTTCTGCCTTCATCATTTTGAAGATGCTGTAGACTGTAGGGGGTTTGCACAAAGCTGAAGTTGCATGAGATAATGTTTGCTGGGCCGGGGGGGGGGGGGGGGGGGGGGGGGGGGGGGGGGGGTGGGATCAGATTAGGGATTTGAAGCCCTCCATGGTGAGGCTGAGGGCAACCTCAGCAGGAAGGCTGTCCAGTCGGGTCGATGGTCCTGGGGAAGAATGATTTCTGTCTATAGAGAGTCCTGCAGCCGGAAAAGTGGTATGTTGCTGGATGGGACCGTCAAGTTCCTTTGGGTGTGCAGAAGGATTTTGAGAGGGTTTGTAGCATGTGTTGGTAATGAGGCTTCTGTTATGAAATTTCTAAAATTTCACTAGTTGTGCCTTTCTCCTTCGTTCTGTGAAGGGGACCACTGAAAGGGTTTCTAGCATGTCATGTACACTGGAAGTTTCCGGTGTCGAAGGGTGACCCAGCGAGCAGCTCGGCGTTGGATTGCTTCCAGCTTCTTAATGTCCTTCTCTATGTAGGGGTCCCACACAGAGTTGGCGTATTCAAGGGTTGGGCGGACTAGTGATAGGTAAGCTTGCTGCTTAATGTTCTGGGATCCTACCTTCAGGTTCCGTCTCAGTAGGCCAAGAGTCTTGTTGACACGGTTGGAGACATTGGAGATGTGGGGGCTCCAACTGAGATCAGAAGTGATGGTGATGCCAGCTGAGATCAGAAGTGATGGTGATGCCGAGGTACTTGGACTTACTGACTATGTCAAGGGTGTGACCACGGAGAGTGTAGTTTGAAGGTAGGGGTTTCTCTTCCGGCTCACTCACAGTGTCTGGCATTTGTCTGGATGGAAACCCATGAGCCATCTCTGCTCCTACTCTGCGAGTCGGTCGAGATCCTTCTGGAGGGCTTGCTGGTCACTGGTTGAGGAGATAGTTTTGTGGCACAGAGTGTCATCAGCAAAAAGATCAGCAGTGGAGGACAGTCCAGTCGGCATGTTGTTGATGTAGAGTAGGAATAGGCTAGGCCCAAGAACAGCACCTTGGGGAACTCCAGACTCCACAGGGACAGGACTGGAAGTAGCACCATCCACCACTACTGACTGCTGTCATACTGTGTGTGTCATAACCGTTGTTCGTATGGCACTGGCTAATGCTCATAACTTCGACCTTGTATATCATACTACTGCTAGCTACGTTATGATCTGATACATGACTGAAGTGACATTTAGTTTTAAGCCTTAGGTCTACACCCCGACAAAGCATGTTCAGCAAGAATAAAGTTACAGTATGCAAGTGCTAACGTGGGCCCAGGTCTATGACGCGTTTTTTTGGAGACAGAAAGTAGCAAGAAAGTTTGTAGCCATAAAAAAAAAAAGCATTTCATGACAACCGAATAGAGGAACTGTTCGTAAATGTGTTTTGCACCCTAAGTGGTGCCCCCCCCCCCCTCCCCACCACACACACACACACACACACACACACACACACACACACACACACACACACACTATTCGTACCCACTGACACAGTGATAGCACAGCTGCTCAATATCAGCACCCACATTGTTCGTGTGAGGGTGTGTGTTGTTGTTTGTGTGAGTCACGAACTTAACACAAAAAGAAGAGTCTATGGATGACCATGCTCTGTGACCTCATTTTATTAGACAAGATTTTCAGAGAATACATCAAATTTTCTGTGATCACACCTGCTTAATTTTTATGACAGTAAGCTGTTCACGCATTTCTGTTTATGTCTTGAGGATATCAGTTAATTGATTAGCGTGAAGTGATTTGTGATAATATTAATCATTCAAAACCTAGATGAGGCTGCCTTCCACCCGTCATTCTGATATGCTTTTGCCTGGCCATTTTTTGTGCTGGCACAATTCAAGATGTAATTGATAAAATTTTGTGTGGTAGTAAGGGTGTGTGTGTGTCTCACTATCTGTGTCTGTGTCTATCACTCTGTGTCTGTGTGTGTGTGTGTGTATTGTGTGTGTGTGTGTTAGTAAGGGTGCGTGTGTGTGTGTGTGTGTGTGTGTGTGTGTGTGTGTGTGTGTGTGTGTGTGTGTGTGTGTGTGTGTGTGTGTATTTGTGAAGATAAAGTTCCAACATTCTTGGCTCTCTCTCTCTCTCTCTCTCTCTCTCTCTCTCTCTCTCTCTCTCTCTCTCTCTCTCTCTCTCTCTCTCTCTCTCTCTCTCTCTCGTCTCTCTCTCTCTCTTTTTTTGAAAAAGTTTTTCTCTCTCTTTGAAAGTGTCTTGTGATCCTGGAGATCCAGGTTGAATCCCTGCAGAATCATTTCGGTACAAGCATGAGTATTACTAGTAGTATGAGTAGTATGACTAAATATTAACATTGTTTCCTACTTTGAAAGAGTCTTGTGATCCTGGAGGTCCAGGTTGAATCTGCAGAATCATTTCGGTACAAGTATGAATATTACTAGTAGTATGAGTAGTATGACTATTAGCATTGTTTCCTACTCCATTCCTTGAATGAGAATATAAACTTTATGTTTTGATGTGTGTGTTTAAGTTTCTTGCACACACAAAATATCCCATCACCAACTCAAATTTTCGAAAGAGAAGGCCATTGAATAGATGACACATAAATTGTATGCGCCCTCTGAGAAAATTTAAAAACAATGAGTCACATTAAGTGAAACTGAAAGGTGAATGACTGAAAATCATATTTGACTGTCAGACACACGAAATGGCTGAACGCAGTGCTAAAACACAGCTCTTCAGTTGCTTATACCTAGGTAGACAGCCCACTGTGTGAACAAAACTGGATAGTAAAGCACTTAGACTTGTCCTCAGTCTCTAACGTGTGAGAGGCACCACATGAATACTCTTTATGATTGTAAGAGAACAATAATAACAATTATGATAATAATGATATCTCAACTTCTTAAAAATGTGACTTTCTGTAACATACAGAAACTTTTTTTTTACACATATCTATATTACTATTAGTATTATCAATGGAAAGGTGATTATTTTGGTACCACCAAAGTGTTGTGTGCATGGAAATTTTGTAAAATTTTTGTTTTTTTTGACCATGCACTTTAGATTATGTGTCTGCCTGTGTAACTTAAAGAAACTAAAGCCACAAACTGACAAAGTTAAAGTAGTCTCCTCATCTTCTCTCAAGAGAATGAAATAAGCACCTTTTTGTTTTCTTGGATTTTTTTAAATTTCCTTAACTTGTTCAAATTTAGATGATTTGGCCTACATTTCTTTTCATTTTTTTTTAGTTGGTCATATTATTATTAGAACCATCTTTCATCACTCATTCACTGTTTACATTACATGTTTTAGTTATTTTTATCTTTATAGTTTCAGGCTGCTAAATGTGATGTCGTCTGCTGGTGATGAGAATGCTGGGCCTGAAGTGTCCATCAAGGGAACAGCCAATCTGGATGGTCCTCCTGCCTCTGCTCTCAAGCAATCCAACAAGGCCAACATAATGTCTCCTCCAGTCAGTCCAAGAAAGGTGACATTGTAATGCAGTCATTCAAACTTCAAATTAATTGCAGTTCTTAATATGCATTCAATTCAAATGCTCCAGATGGATTTTATAGGTTACATTGGGTGTGTAGTAAAATGTTGGTATATACCATTTTTGATACACAAAGAACAGTTGTTTTTTCTCTCACACTTATCTGTCTAAACAAATACCTTATCCCTGTTTGGCATGGAAAAAATTCATATCAGGATCTTCCCCTGTCCTGTCATGACCCCTATTGAGTTCACAACACTGTACCACATATATATAGGGTCTTTTTCTTCAAAGTCCTTTCTTTCTTCCTGTCACTCGGCCCTGATATGAGTATCCACTGGGGTGATGCACCATTATCGTGGCACACATGCACCTTTCCCTTATTTCACAAGTTTTGGATGAGGAAAGACTGTGTTGAAACACCATCCCTCATTTATTTTCAGCCTTTAAATGTTTGCTTTGCTTTTGTTTCATGCATGATTATTGATGCTCTTGTTCTGTGCAGAAGCTGGACAGAGGTGATGGTCTGGCATCCCAGAATTCAACGCTGATGAAGGAAAACTTGGATCAGACTGTAACAGTTGATAGCACCCCTGCAGATGATGATGACATTATCTCCTTCAAGCCTCCAGAGTCCATGGAAGCTGAGCATGATACTGACCCTTTCAAATCGCGCACACAACTGGCTAACTCTCCCATCATCAACAGCAAGCAGACTGTGAATGACCCTGTGCCTTCTGCGTCCTCCACTCAGCATGAACAGCATGAAAACTGTAAAGAAAGTGAGACTCCATCCTGCTCAGGTACTTCTGAGGAAACCCAAAAAGAATGATAGTGCATGTGCATTTCCAGCTTTGATTCCCTGGAGGTCAATGATCCTTTCAAGCCTCAGTCTCAGCTGATGAATTTGTTGGTGAAGATTGCATCCGTCATGCCGATGAGGATGCTTCCAAGAAGCAGGATAGTTTTCCCACACCTGTAGAAAAGATTGAGAGCTCTGATTCAAATGACAAAGCAGAGATATCTGGGGTGCAAGATGAATCAGACAGACCCATTTCAAAACTTCAGGAAACAAAAGTACTTGAGGAAGTCCCTGTTCAGATTGACCCATCAAAAGCTTTCAGTAAGTAGTCAGCTCCCCAGCCGAACTAGATATTGAGGATCCTTTCAAGCCCCGAATGCAGATTGCTAATTCTCCAACTGCTGCTAAATGCTTTGATTCCTTGAAGCCTGACTCACAGGTTCCAAGTTCACAAGGAAAAACAGATGATGTACTTCAAGTTTTGGAAATCAAGAATCAGCAAGCAAATTCTCAAAAAGACTCTACAGGTGAGGCAGAAAAAATGCAATCTCCACCTTCTGCACTTCACTTGGAAGGGCCCTCAGAGGCACCTGCTGACATGACCACTAAAACCCCTGTCCAACCACAAACATTAGGCAGTTCTGTTGAGATGTGCAGACAGATAAGCTGACTGCTGAAACTAGTGAAAGCAATCCAGCTTCATTTAAAAAAAAACAGCACACAGGTCCCTGGTGATTCAGAGCTTAGTGCTCAGGTTGGGCAGCTCTCTAGCTTGTCAGGCAGTAGCAGTGCAGATCTGTCAGACCCATTTAAACCACAGCAACAACTCCTCAATACCCCTGAGAAGTCATCCTCAGATGGCAGCATTGACTTGGACCCCTTCAAGCCTAGACTGCAGCTTGCAAACTCACAAGTGTGGAGAGGGGAAAAGGAAGAAATATATATTTTGAAGATCTCAACACAGTTGCCCAAATCACCCGAAAGGCCTGTCATTTTTGATTCACTTTTGCCTTCAGAGAAACAGGACTCTGCCATTACAGCTGCTCAGTTTGATGTTGATTCTGTTAAACCTGAACATCGTGAGCAGGAAAATATTAGTTCAGAGAAAAAATGAGGATACATCAAAACAGAAGCAACATTTGTCATACTCTTCAGACAAGAAAGAGGGTATCAGTTCTGAAATGGACGCCTTTGCCCTTAAACCAAATGCACATACTGTTGCTGATGAAAATGTCGATCCTTTTAAACCTAGAGTACAGCTTGTAAATTCTCCACTCAAACCAGGTGTTGATGACAGTGACCCTTTCAAATCGAAAATACAGCTGGCCAATTCTCCTGAGAAAGGGGAATCTATTGGAGCAAACTGACCCGTTTAAGCCCCAAACACAGTTGGCAAATTCACCTTCAAGAAGAGAGGACATTTTGTACAGAAACAGGTCATTTCAAGCCCCAAACACACTTATATGATTCTCTCTTTCAAAAATGGATGATATTGATACAAAGATTGATCCTTGCAAATCCAAAACACAGCTTGCAAATTCTCCACCCCTAACCTCGGTCATTGTAAACACAGACCCTTTCAAGCCAGAAACACAACTGGCAAATTCTCCTGCAAGATCAGGGCTGATTTCTGCTGAAGCAGACCTATTCAAGGCCAAAACACAGGTGGTGAACTCACCATCAAAAATAGATGATATTTTCACTGAAGTTAATCCCTTTTGAACCAAAAGTGAAGCAGACCAGTTTGCTGACCAAAACAAGTGATACTGATGCTGATGCTTTTAAATCGAAAACACAACTGGCCGACTCTCCAGCCAAAATGGACATTTCTGCAGCAGCAGCAGAAAATAATCCTCAGTCCATAACTCAGCTGACAAATTCACCTTCCAAAGTGGCAGCTGACACAGAAGCTGATCTGTTCAAACCAAAAGCACAACCGGCCAAGTCTCCAGCCAAAGTAGGTGACACTTCTGTGAAAGTTAATCCTGTCCAGCCTAAAACACTGCCAACAGATTTGCCTTCAACAGCAAATGATACAGATGCTGATCCTTTCAAGCCCAAAAAACACAGCTGGCAAATTCGCCTTCAAATGCAGTTGATACAAGTGCTGATCCTTTCAAGCCCAAAACACAGCTGGCAAATTTGCCCTCAAATGCAGTTGACACAAGTGCTGATCCTTTCAAGCCCAAAACACAGCTGGCAAATTCGCCTTCAAATGCAGTTGATACAAGTGCTGATCCTTTTCAAGCCCAAAACACAGCTGGCAAATTCACCTTCAAATGCAGTTGATACAAGTGCTGATCCTTTCAAGCCCAAAACACAGCTGGCAAATTCACCTTCAAATGCAGTTGATACAAGTGCTGATCCTTTCAAGCCCAAAACACAGCTGGCAAATTCGCCCTCAAATGCAGTTGATACAAGTGCTGATCCTTTCAAGCCCAAAACACAGCTGGCAAATTCGCCTTCAAATGCAGATAATACAAGTGCTGATCCTTTCAAGCCCAAAATGCAGCTGGCAAATTCGCCTTCCAAAAGAGAATGATACAGATGCTGATCCTTTCATGCCCAAAACAAAGCTGGGCAAATTCGCCTTCAAAAAGAAATGATACAGATGCTGATCCTTTCAAGCCTAAAACACAAAAAAACTCAAAAAACAAATGAAACAGACACTGATCCTTTCAAGCCTAAAACACAGCTGGCAAATTCGCCTTCAAATAGTAATACAGATGCTGATCCTTTCAAGCCCAAAACGCAACTGGCAAATTCTCCAGTGAAAACAGATTTGTCTGCAGAATTGGACCCTTTCAAGCCCAACACAAAGTTGGCCAGTTCCCCTGCAGAAACAGAAGGGGTTGGAGATATTGACCTGGCAAATTTTCCCAAGAAAAAGACAGCAGAAAAGGGTGAAAAAGAAACGGGAATCAAAGCAGAAAATTTCAGTAACAGCAACAGTTCCCAAGAGGGGGAGAAAGGGAAAAGCAGTGATGCTGCCGCACCTTTGAAGGGAGAGGATCCAGTGCAAGGCTCAGCGATTATGGACAAGGGCAGCAACCCTGTTCTCCTGGCCAGTGGGCAAGACCTAGGCTTTGATGAAAACATGTTTGTTTCCGGTACACAAGGTGAGTGAGGGTTGATTAGTTCTGATAATGTTGATGTGTAGATGTGTACACATGCTCAAAGCACTGGCATTTATTTCACAAGTTTGTTGTATACTCTAATTACTGTAACTGATTTAAGTATTTGTTATGTATTTTGAAAGTCACTATTGAGGTTTATAACATTAAGCATGAAAGTTGCTGAATTTCATAATTTAGTTATTTCAAACAGCTGCTTTTGCCATTTTTATTTTAACCTTCTTTCTGGGAACATTTACCGTCTGAGGCTGAGAAGCTCAATTTGCTTCCAAGTTCACCTGATCTCTTTTTCTCTCAGGCTGTATCTGCAATGAATTAACAGTCACACATGTACTACCTATGCCCAAAGGCACATACACAGACACAGACACATGCACACACATACACACACACACACACACACACACTCTCACTCTCTCTCTCACTCTCACTCTCACTCACTCACTCACTCACTCTCACTCACACACTCACTCTTTTTTGTGAGGGCAGGATGAAAAAAAGCTGTAAAGCTTATTCTTTAACCCTCAATAAAGATAATTTTGACTTGACTTGACTTGACTCTCTCACTCACACACTCGCTCACTCACACACACACACACACACACACACACACAACAACACACATCAAAGAGAGAGAGAGAGAGTAATGCAAATGCAAACGCACACTACATGCATGCAGATAATGTAAAATACAAGATGCACTCTTACACGAAAACTATTCAAGCACAAATGAACTTGCAAAGTCAGGAAATCTTGAATGTAGGAATGACTGAATATCTAACATTTTGCACATTGATTTAAAAAAAAAAAAAAAAGAAAGAAAGATTTATTGATTCAGACTGTGCTTGTATTTACTGCCTGAAATCTTAAAAAAGAAAGAAATCTGGAAATCAGACATTCCATACTTTGCTTGTTTGTTTCTCATGCAAAGCATGTATGATCAATTGTTTTGGAGCTAGCACTTGTATTTAATGTTATGTCTCAAGAGCTTTTAAGGTTTTCCAAGGTTTTATTCACCATTCATTCCATGCTCTCAAAAATGCAAATAGGCATTTAAACATATCGTAATTTGTAATTTACTTATGTAATCATTGATGCTGAATACAGTGTCAAGATTGTGAAATTGCTGCTGTGCTCAGTATTGCTATCAAAGCTAGTTTTCTGAGAAAAGGAACAATATGAAATGAACGTTGTTGATCCATCTCATTTCATGTGCTTACAGCATTTGGTGATCCTGCTGCCTGGGACCTGCTGGAACAGTTTGGAAGTGTGTGGGGAGGTGAGAAACAACACTTCATGACTACCGTTCTTCCTGTCCATGAATGCTGTGTACTACTGCTATGCACATCAGTTATATATCAAACTTTTGAACCTTGCTGTTTTGCTTTTTCTGGTAAAAGGATGCTACTAGTCCTATTATTTCAGTAGCTGGTTCATATTACTCTGTATCCACTAATTCGGGTAGGTCTGATATTCATTGATGTAACTCGGACAAATAGGTCACAAATAAAGACATTTGCATTCTTGCACATTCATACCTTTGCTGTTTAATGGTGAAAAAAATATAACAAATAATGGAAAGGTAAAAACACCAGAAACAAAGTCAACCCAGCAACAGTTTTATTAACCTGATATTTTAGAAACAGTTGAGCTTTTTTGCCCGAGTAAAGAATTATCTGGAAGGACATGTGTCTCGTGCCTTTTAAAACCAAGTTTTCTGTTTGAAATAGATGGGTTAGAAAGTTTTTAAAAGTTTAAAAATTACAATTAAAAATAAACAAAAAACAAACTATTAATGACATATCAGTGAAGTTTCCCTTCAAAATTTGTAGATGCATGCGATGTGTTGCAGGTGTCAGTCTGCGTGACGCTTATTTTTGTGAATGACCACAGTGGTCAGCTATAGCACATATGATATCAGATCCCCAAAGTGCCAGAATCTAGAGAAAAGAGTTGGTTTTGCTAAAATATAGTAAAACAGTGAGGAGATATTCTGATGGTCAAACCAGAGTTCTGCTTTGGAATGGTATTGCTGGTAATCTGGACATTTGGACAATTTTGAGCCACTGAAGAACAATAAGTAAAGCACTAATAGTAATATGTTAAGCAAAGGACAGTTGTGTCACTAAATTAACTTAGAAAGGAGACAGACATCAATAATCAAAAAATGAAAGTTATCAAAAATGGAGAGAGAACTAGTCCCACGTTATACCCAAATATTACATCTGCTGACGAATAGGTGTTAGTAATGGGGATTTTTTTTTCTTTGCTCAGTGTTCATTTTGTTGGTAAAGTCATAGAGGGGTCATGAATAAAACAGGGGAAAAACTATAAAATAAATTGCCAGATATATTGATAGAATTGTTGTACAAATGAATATAGTTTGATGGCAATGTGATGTTTCATCATTTGAGACAGACCACTGTATTCAATCACATATATTTTTTACCTGTAAAACATATGGGTGCATATTTGAGAAAAAAAAAAAGTCAAGTAATAAAGAAATAAGTAAAACTGGAATCGCTCCATTTGAAGAGAAAGTGGAGACTGTGTTCAAGAGAAGTAATTTAAGTGGATTGGTACTCTATGGTCACACACAGACACACTGAATAGTTTATGACAAACATCTGATGCCATGAGCCATTGTTTTGCAATCAAGCTGGTCTGATAGACCAATACCTTGGAACATGTCTGGTGTCTGTCCATCATTTCAAGGCATTCTACCCATTTCTTTCCTCACTTGAGCTGTGTGATTGTTCAGTCAAAATGAAAAAAAAAAAAAAAACTGAAATGGGCTGTTCGGCAATGCCCTGGTAAGGCCCTTTGTGGGCTGTTTGACAAATGAAAGATTAAACTAGGATGAAAATATGTTCTGGTGTCTGAAAGGATGTAACTGGTTGTGATATGAGCAAAACTACAATTATCATGCTGTTAGTGTATTTTTTTTCTAGACATATTCTGAAGGTGTATTATTGCTTACAAATCATTCTTCTTATGCTTTTGTAAAAAATGAATGCAGAGCACATATTTCAGTGAATGACCACAGTGGTCAGCTATAGATGTTCACTGGTAAAATAGCACACGTTCTTAGCACGGGGATGTTTCCTTGTTCTGTGTACTCAGTGCTGTCATATCTGCTAGGCAATTCAGTGTCATAAGCAGCATTCCTTTGGAGTTATGGGTGTGTTTTTTTTCTCGTGGGAGCAATAGTCTACTTATTTGTTTGTTGTTTATCACCTATTGTCGTTATGTTTTCTGGGGAAGACTTTAAATTAATTAGTTTAAAGACATCCTTGGTATGATGTAGAATGTCACATGTGTGATTGCTGCTGCGCTGTTTTTGGTTTGATGAGCTGCTGTTCTACTTCTGAGCCTCTCATCTGTCTTTCAGCCTCTATCGTGTCTCTCTCTTATCAAGAAAGCATGCTGTTTTTTGTTGTTTGTTCCTCTTTAGTTGGTAATATTGTGTTTGCTAACATTATTTTCAGACCAAAGAAACGGACCTGAGAAAGTGCTCATTGTATGTCAAATTTGATCCGCTGGTCAAACCCACCTTGCCCAAGACTCCTGAAAAAATGCCTGCTCCTACACACACAGGTAGGGCAAGAACCTGTTTTAAGACAAGTAAGTTACTGTAGATCCCATTGATCTTAACTCTTTTTGTTGCCAAGAATTTGCTTTTTCTGACTCAGAGTTAGATGAAAGTGTCCTGTTAAAAACAAACTCAGAAAAAAGGCCCAAGATGGGCCCCAAGAGACCCATGACATATGGCATGCAAAGGTTATGAAAGAGTGTAATTATTTGTACAAGCGCCACATCAATTTATTTTGTTTTAGACTAGTTAAAGAGCTATCTTTTAGTAAATAAAGTTCTTCCATAACATACTTCATTTGATGAGTTTTTTAGAGGGAGTTTTTTTTTTTTTTTACCTTTAACAATGTTGCACTCGGGGCATCAAAAAATAATTTTTTTGTGATACATCTTTCCTTTTTGTTAGTTTTCGCCCTTTGCCGTTTTGTCTATCATCAGTGTGTACATGGTTGTTTATGTTAATCTTTGTGACTATTTGTATTTCAGTCATAATTGGTTTTTGACAACTCTTCTACAGTATGAATAAGTGATGAACAGGTATGCAGTGTAATTACTTAGAATCAAGTCCTGCAAGCTAATGTGGCTCAGATTGTCACACAAAGATGTGTCCATAGCCCCTCGACGCGCTGCTGGGAAACAGGACCCATGACCTGCTGAACTTCTCACAGCAAAACTCTTCGCAAGTGAACATGTCTGTGTGAGTAATGGCTGCTCTGCCTTTTTTTCTTTTTTCTTAACCTCATCCCCAGCTTTTGTTGTGAAATATTGCATTAGAATGATAATGCTGAAGACTCCATTAATCCATTTGGCAGCAGCTGGCTGTAAGATTAAAAGAGTAATTGTGAACCTTTTCCTTCCAACAGTGAAATGAATAAATGGCAGCTATTTCTATCCAGTTTCCAACGCCTTCTTTAACAATGAGTAAATGACCTTGTGTGCATGTTGCAGAATTTAAGTTGATCATTCAATACCTTATTATCTGTATGGCATGATGAAGTATGAAGATAAGCTCTGCAAGACAATTGTGATATAACATGGGAAAAAAACACAAAAACAGGTGTTTTCGATGAAGAAATGGTGAGAATAGCTTCTAGTCATTAATCATGTTTAGTGATAGTTATTAATTTCAAATCTTTATATGACATAACTATTTTCTTTGATGTATTGTATTACTTCTTGAGAGAAAAAAAAGGGGGGGAGAAAGGGAGGGTGGATGAGAAAACTACTGAAAAAAAATAATACAAGAGGCATAGATTTTGTTGTAGCAGATTCATGTGTAACCAAAATCAGTAACTCCTGTTGTGCTCAATTGTAGCCATCATATAAACAGGATTACAAAGCTGTTGCTGTTAAATTGATTTTTGTACTGAGGCAAGCTGTCATCGCTGATCTTTTCCATTATGAAACAGGGGGGAGGAGAGCATATGTCTGTTTGGAACCCCACCTAAAGTCAGTCGCCGCCGCTCTGCACTGAGTCAGCGCCGCATGAATGTATCGTCGGTGTCACAGACCATCACTGAGGAGGAGCCAGCCAAACCTGTGGACTTGCTCTTCTCATTGGAGGGGGAGAAGGCTGATGACATGGTCAGTCCAGAGGGAGGAGAAGCGGAAGGGGGGAGGTTACTATATATTTGTCTGCACAAAGAGAATACTGTTGCACATGAAATCCCTGTGTGTTTTCTCCATTAGATACGGAAGGCTACAGGAATTAATTAGTGTCTATGCTTGTCCTGACTTCCTCTTGAAAAGATGTCTTAGTGTGGCTGTACCAAGGTTTCGCAATCAGCAGATACAGAATTATTGTTCCCATAGCGGAATACAATACATGGGAAAGCTCAGAACCTCTTTTCTGGTCGATATTTCCTTCTTCAATTGTGTGTCTCACTCTGAGCTATGTGTGTACGAGATGAATAGATAAAGCAAGCAGCCTTGATTTGGACTTATGTGCCTGTGAGTATTTTATTATGGGAGCAAAGTTAGTTCTACGTTTTTTCTCTTTTTTTTTCTAATGATTTAATGTTCATTTTTGAAATAATTTTTTTAAAGTAATTTAACTTTACTGAAAGTGAAAAATAAAATAATAAAATCTTAAAATTGCATTAGATTCTCTGATGAGTATTTCGTTGATAAAATGGACTGCAAATCTACGCTTAGATCAATGCACAAATCTCAGTTGTGCATGTTCTTACTCTCATACCATTTTGTGCAGACTTGTACACACACCTATGGTTGGATCCAGCTAACTAGCTTTGTTTCTTGTCTGATACAGTTCCTGAATGATCCATCCAAGAAATCTGAGACAACCTCATCCACCTTGGTCGAAGTTGAAGAGGTAGGCTTGCAGCACCTGTGTATAAAGAATTGTCATTCTGCCCAGTGTTTTGTTAAGAATGTTAGTTGGAACTAGCCTATAAGTCTGTAAATAGTTGTACAAATGTATACTTGCGGCATGCAAAAACAAAAACTTTAAAGAAAACTTCAAAAGTTATTTTCAAAGGTTACCAGTCAGTCCCTGCTGTCAAGAACTTCATGCAGATGTGTAGAAACAGCAATCCCCCTCAAAATAAAGATTCGTATTTGCATGCATGCACACAAAATTGCACATTCAGGAAAAGAAATGACAAAAACGAAATAATTCAACATCATACTGTCATGTTTAAACAGAGTCCATATGGTCTTTGAAAGTTTGGAGGAACTGAGGTACCTACTTATAAGGCTGTAAAAGTTGTGAACACTGAGCTGACTTTGAAAAAGTTTGTAGATTTGATGTCTCCTCCGACCAAGTCAAAAAAAGGTAAAGTTATATACACTAGGCAAGTGTTTCCATTTAGTGTGACTCATAAGAAATCTTTGGTACATATCATGTTTGATATTTTAGTCCAGTTTTGTATTAAAAGTTTGAAAAAATATTTGTAGATTTTGTAGCGCTTATGGGTGTGAGCCCTGGTACAGCATGTATTATAGTCATGAAGACAAAATCCATTGGTTACAGGCAGCAGTGTACACAGAGACCCAGTGGGTAGAGCTGCAGCAGAAACTGCACATGCAGTATGAGGGGCAGATTCTGGCCAGGGAGAGAAAGCTGACCACCCAGCTGGACATGCTACAGGCACAACTGGACACTGTCACTGTTGAGAAGACTGAGATGAACGAAAAATTGACTTCTATGTCGTAAGTTGCTGGACACAGAGAAACAAAGCTGCTCACTATGTTACTTGTCTTTTTTTTTTTTTCTTTTTTTTTTTTTAAATCTATTTCTTCTCTCATACCCACAGAAGCTTACCTGATTTCATCTGACTGTTGTGACTAGCTGTACCATTAGTGCTGCTAAAGCTCCGGAGATAGAAATTAAGTTTGTACCCTTTAGCTGCACGGTTCCAGATTTTTATTGACAAATAAGATGAAAAAAAAATTAATCTACAGTCTGGGGAAACTGAAAAGGAGATACATTATTCCCCATTGAGATAAAGAAAAGCCAAAGGAGGCAAAATGAAAATGCTACCAGACACCACAGCATACGAAGTCATAGAGGACGGGGAATAGCCTCCTGTACATGAAGTTGTCTTTCAGATGATTGTGTTGCATGCAAGACCCCATCTGGCTGGTTTACAGAAATTAGGTCCTTATTTACTCTTATTATTGGGGCGAAAATAAGATGAATAGAACTGGTGGAGGGGAAAAAAAAAACAAAAAAAAACGGGAAAAAAATCTGGAGATGAGTGGTTTGAACTGTAATTGTGCTTGTGATGTGTAACCATTATATTAGTGTGCTAGAACCAAAGAGCAACAACTCTCGCTAACTCTTGTGCACAAAATCACATCTTGCTGTGTCTGTCTTCAACGACATGCTGATAGGTTGGAACACAACAGGTCTTGAAATTTTGCATACACAAAAAAAACTGGCTAGAGAACCTGAATTTGTGCAAAACTATGCTGATGAATCGGGCTTGAAAGTGATTTGTATTGGGAGAAACTATTCATGTGACAGGCTTTGAATGATCAGGCATTCTTCTACTGTGTGCTGTGTTATGGTAGGTTGAAATTCATGCTTTTACAAGAATTCAGAAGACCACCTCCCCTCCCCTCCCCTCTCCCGCCCCCTCCACTCTCTGCTTTTAGGGTAAACAGTTCTGGAATTACAGATTTTCAGTTTGATATGAAAAATCTGAATCATGATATAATAGGATGATTGGTAATGTTTGCATGGAATGTTTGTTTTCAGATCCTGTGTTGAAGAATATGAGAAAACGCTGAATATGTTGATAGGTATGTTATTTTTCTTTGTTCTGAATTAGCAATGGCCACAAGCAAAGCATCAGGGGTGATATGTTAAGCTTGAAGCATGAATGTTGACAGGTATGTTACTTTTCCTTGCCCTGAATTTGCAATGGCCAGAAGCAAAGCATCAGGGGTGATATGTTAAGATTGAAGCATTGAGTAATTGATAATGGGGTGTTTAGTGGATCAGTCTGTGTTTAGAGATTTTAATATTTCTTATGTGAATATTTTGCTTGTCACTGTCAGTGTTCTTTATTTTGTTTCATAACATCAAATCAGTTGCCCACAATTAAATTTTGTAATTCTATGTTAATGCTGGTTAGTATTAAAAGAAAAATATTTGTTTATTGTTTCATTATTATTTTTATTTTTCAGCAATGGCCTTAAGCAAAGCCTCAGGGATGATATGTTATGAATGAAGCATTGAATAATTGATAATGGGGGTGTGTTACTGGGTCAGTCCTTGTTGTTTAGTGATCATTTTAATATTTCTGATGTGATTATTTCAGTTGTTACTCTAAGTCTTTTTAATTTTGTTAATAATATCAGATCAGTTTCCCACTATCAATTTTGTTTGTAATTCTATGTTAATGCTGAATAGTATTGATTTTTTTTTTCTGTCTTTTTTATCTGTTTATTTTCTATTATTATCTTTTATTCATTTTTTTTGATGTTAAAGAAACTGGTTATGATTTGTCAGGAAAAAAAAATAGACTGGGGGGGGGGGGGGGGGGGGGGGGGGGGGGGGGGGGGGGGGGGGGGGGGGGGATGGATATGGATGGATGGATGCAAGTAAGGGAACAGAGGCATACATAACACAGTGTGTTTTGTGTCTGAGTGCAGTGGTATGAATATGTACCTTGTAAGTATAAAGTATTTTCATGGTCTTGAAATGTAGGATTGAAAGTGCTACGTTCTGTTTATTATTTTTTCTGAGGAACACTGAAGAAGAAAAATTCAATTCATCTGCTGTTTCAGAGGCCAAAGAGAAATCTGCAGTGGAATTCAAGGACAAGATAGAGAATTTGACGAAGGAGAGAGATCAGGTGAAGCGATTTTTTTAGCTCCTAGAAAAGCATTGAAACTGCATTTTTGTGTGAGACTGATTAGATCTTTTCTGCCTTTTTGTTTTTTGAAAAGATAAGGCATTTTGTATGGACTTGGTGTAAACTGAAAAACAAAAAAGAAGGCAATGAATTGTTGGTACGCATTTGCCCTTCCACAATGAAATCGGTCTGAAATTACTTTTGATTTGGATACAAGAGTCAGAAACAAAGTCAGATGGTGTGGATCTTGATATAAGAGCCCCAAAGAGTTGGATGATAATTTTGATGAGACAAATGTCAGAAGAGCCCAAAATAATCAGATGATGATCAGTTGATACAGAAGCCAACAACAGGGCCTGGTGTAATGAAGAAAACAACAGCTGTCAGAGAAGCATGGTTACCAGAGGAAAACATGTCCTCAGATAGAATTCAATAAACCACAGTTATTGTTAATAAACTGCAGTTCATTGAACCATGCTCAGTGGAAAGTGGTCCTACCCCCAATATTGACCATGTGGTCATACGCCTTTCTGGAACAAATAGTGAATTGGTGTGTGTGTGTGTGTGTAGGATTCAGTTTCAGCTAAAGCTTGCACACAAACATCTTGCAACAAGGCTGCCAGCGAGTAAAAAAAAAAAAAAAACATATATCTGATGAAAACGAGAAGAAACACACTGACATTTAACAGTCATATTCTTTTTTTTAAAACTGCAGATCACATTAAAACTGTGCCAAGCTGGGCTTACACATCAAACACAGGCCCTGTTGTCTGTTGCTGTGCTGTAGAGAATAGATTTTCAGAGATTGGACATACAAATGCAATAACATAATCCCCCCCCCCTCTTGAGAGAGAGGGGCAATGGGATTTTTTTTCTTTCATGAGAAGACTCGGTCTGAACAGTCAATTTGATGCTGATAGCACTGTGGCCACTTTTTTTTTGCCCTGCATGGGATTGTGGGAGCATCACGCATGCGGTGATGGACACTCACTGTCCCTCTCAATCAGCTGTGTGTGGGGTGAGTGGAGTGGCAGTGGCATACTGTGTCACAAATCACTGTCTTTGGAGGAGGAGAGGCGATGGCAAGTTTGACCAAAAATAGTAACTTGGACAGACTGTGATGTCCAATGACCATGAAGTTTCAGGAACTGCAGTCAGTTGCCTGTTAAACTGATAACATAGTTGTTTATTAAATAACTGTGGTCGGTGGCTGTCACAGTCATAGGATGAACATTTCAACCATCTTTCTAATTAAACTAGCCCCCAGGAAGGATGATTTGATTATAGAACCAAAATTAGTCAAATGAACACATTTTGAAACAAGATTCTAAAACAAGTGATAACAATTTTGGCACAAGATCCAAAACCAGTCGGGTGATGATGATATTGATACATGAACCCTGAACAGTCATACAGTGATTGTCACACAAGAACCAAGACAGTCAAAAGCTGATTTTATTGCAAGAGCCAAAAATAGATGATGAACATTTTGGTACAAGAGCCAAAATTATATAAGAATGATCTTACACAAGAGTGATACAAGTCAGATGATGAAAATAACCAGTAAGATGATAAAAGTTATTGGTTATGAAAGTAATTAGTAAGATGATGAAAATTTCAAAATCCAAATGCAGAGTAAAATGTTAAAATCTTGGATGAATCATCATTTTACAGTCACTGTTCTGTATAATGCTGTTATAGAAAGTACATGTTAGACTACGTTGGCAAATGCCTTTCATAACACATACTATGGAAATCTTTGAGGGTATCTGAAAAAATTGGTAGTTTTCTCTGCATAGTTTGTGGAGTGGGTACTTTGTTTAACAGACTGGTTTTAAAAAAAAAATTTTTTCTAACTTGTTTGAACACAGTTTGCAGTGTTCGTCAGCAAAAAAACCCACCAACTTTTAAAGGAATATTAAAAAAAAAAAAATGAAAGCTTGATTTTCATTTTGTTTTTGGAAATGGATGATGAACATGAATAAAGTGGTTTTGGTTAAAGACATATGAATAAAGTGGTTTTGGTTATTAGGACGCTTTTGTTTCAGTGTCTCCAGTAGAGTCTGTGAAAGAATCTGTGTTGCTTACTCAATGAACATGTTACTGTTTGTGTGTGGTTCATCTTTTGCATGGGGCTTTGACCTTTGGAATGAATAAATAACAGGAGTGTAAGAAAATACTGAAGCATTATTCAGTCATCGTCCCTTTATGGCAGTGTTTACTTGTTTATCCCTAGGCAATGGAAGATGTGGGAGCACTGGAGAACTCCTTCGCAGAATTTCACCGGCGTTATGAAAAGCTTAAGCAGACGCTGGAAGGATTTAAAAAGGTGAGTCAGTTAACCTCTGACATAGGTGAGGAGTTTCACATCACATAGGAACAGGGGTATATTGTAAGAAATCGTTATTGATGTACAATGTAAATTTTGAATGTTTTGAAACTAGAACAGAAAAAATAAATAAGCATGTGCATGTGTACTGAATATAGATCATAGTCTTTCTGTATACACTTATTTTATCAGAGGATGTAGACTGGGTGATCGGAAACAAGAAACAGTTGATATTTTGGCATGGATTATCATTAAAGGTAAATAGAACTTTGTCATTTCAGATTCTTGCTTTTGAGTGTTGAAGGGATTAACTCACCAGCCAGTCAGTAAGGGCCTTACATGCTGCTTGTCAGGAACTCACAACATCTCAACCTCTGTTCTCACCTCTCTCAGTTTTGACTTGATGTAATAACCTTTCCACCACTACCATTCAGTATATCTCTGAAACCATTGGTCAGTATGATTTCCAACACATTGTATTGCTTTGGCATTTCTACAATTTAAAGAGAACTGTCCACTTTGTATTGATTATATTGCATGATTGAATTGTTTAAAAAACCTCAGTGATAATAGATAATGAATACAGATGAGAGGTGATGCTAGAGAATAGAGGCAATTTAATACGTAATCATTTTACAGCCTTGAAGGGATGCTATTATACACATTAAAAAAAAAAAACTCTACTTAAGTTGTGTTTGAATTCACGAAATTTGCTTGTAGGTAGCATTCCTTTAGTTTCAGTTCCTTTGGTCTGAATTCATATCATGTTGTTCAAACAGTAGTAATGCTTCTAACATGCATGCAATGGTTAATTGTATGTTGCTTGTGATTTTGTTTTGTATTAGTAACTGTAAGATATCAAAGGAGAGCGTGAGGATAAGCTGGAATGACTGAAGTCATCGAATATGAGAGAGAAGCTGATGAATTAATCTGAGAGACTGCAAGAGAGATTTATATGTAGCAGTATATGCAAAATTGTTATGTGCAGTGCAGTGTTTATTGTCAGATGTAAGTATTTTCACATGTTGTCTTTTTTTTTTTTTTTTTTTTTTTTTTGTCAGTCATGTTAGTTTTGTTTGCTTCAATGACAGTGCTTTCTTGCACAAACTTTTTACGTTGTGGTATCTTTGATTTTCCTAAGTGATGAGTGACCTGTGCAGTAAGTAGTGTGATGGCCCAGAACCAAGAGACAAGTGCTGTGTCTGCTGCAGAACGAGGACACATTGAAGGAAACAGTGAAGATGTGGCAGGAGAAGGTGAAGGCGTCTGAGGACAACCTGGCTAAGATGAAGGCAAAAGCAGAGGACAAGATTAAAGAGTGAGTGCCATGTGTTGGTACTGACCATGTTTCTGTGGCTGAATTAGGGGGTACTCTCACTCAAGACGTAGACTGGAATGAGGAGGAAGTGACATGACAGTTGGTATGGAGAAAGGAGGTGCCGATATGACAGTTTCGTGTAGGGTGAGGTGGTGATAAAGAGTGAGAAGGAGGCAATATGCGGACATGCAGGACATGACAGGAGGGGGGGGGGGGTGATGTGACAAGGGGTATGGAGGGGGGGGGGAAGGGGTGGTGATATGGAGGGGGGGGGTGAGATGGGGGGGGGGGGGGGGGGGGGGGGGGGAACATGACAGTTGATATGGAGGGAGGAAGGGGTGATGTGACAAGTGGTATGGAGGGAGGAGGGGGTGATGTGGCAGTTGATATGGAGTGAGAAAGAGGTGATACGATGGGTCATGGAGTGAGGAGGGGGGTGACATGACAGTTGATATGGAGGGAGGAGGGGGTGATGTGACAAGTGGTGTGGAGGGAGGAGGGGGTGATGTGACAGTTGATATAGAGTGAGAAGGAGGTAATATGGCTATTGACATGGAGTGAGAAGGGGGGTGACATGACAGTTGATATGGAGGGAGGAGGGGTTGATGTGACAAGTGGTATGGAGGGAGGAGGGGGTGGGTGATGTGACAGTTGATATAGAGTGAGAAGGAGGTAATATGGCTAACGACATGGAGTGAGGAGGGGGGGGGGGTGATGTGATAGGTTATATTTTGTGAGGAGGGGTGATGTGTCAGGGGATATGGTGGTGAGGAGGGGGGGAGATGTGACAGGTGATATGGAGTAAGAAGGGAGTGATGTGACAGGAGATATTTTGTGAGGAAGGGTGAGGTGACAGTTGATATGGGGTTAGGAGGGGGAAATGTGACAGATGATACAGAGTAAGGAGGGGGTGATGTGACAGGAGATTGTGAGGAAGGGTGAGGTGACACAGGTGATATGAAAGTGAGGAGGGGGAGATGTGACAGGTGATATGGAGTAAGAAGGAGGCGATTTGGCAGGAGATTGTGAGGAGGGGGTGATGTGACAGATGATATGGAATGAGGGGGTGATGTGACAGGAGATTGTGTGAGGAGGGGGTGATGTGACAGATGATATGATATGAAATGGGGGGGTGACGTAACAGGAGATTGTGAGGAGGGGTGATGTGACAGATGATATGAAATGAGGGGGTGATGTGGACAGATGATATGAAATGAGAGGGGGGGGTGATGTGACAGATGATATGGAATGAGGGGGTGATGTGACAGGTGATATGGAATGAAGGGGTGATGTGTGACAGGTGATATGAAGTGAGGAGGGGGTGATGTGACAGGTGATATGAAGTGAGGAGGGGGTGATGTGACAGGTGATATGAAGTGAGGAGGGGGGGTGATGTGACAGGTGATATGGAATGAGGAGGGGGGGGGTGATGTGACAGGTGATATGAAGTGAGGAGGGGGTGATGTGACAGGTGATATGGAATGAGGGGGGTGATGTGACAGGTGATATGAAGTGAGGAGGGGGTGGGTGACAGGTGATGTGATGTGACAGGTGATATGAAGTGAGGTGGGGGTGATGTGAGGAGGGGGTGATGTGACAGGTGATATGGAGTGAGGAGGGGGGGGTGTGACAGGTGATATGAAGTGAGGAGGGGGGGTGATGTGACAGGTGATATGAATGAGTGAGGAGGGGGTGATGTGACAGGTGATATGAAGTGAGGAGGGGGGTGATGTGACAGGTGATATGAAGTGAGTGAGGGGGGGGTGATGTGACAGGTGATATGAAGTGAGGGAGGGGGTGATGTGACAGGTGATATGAAGTGAGGAGGGGGGTGATGTGACAGGTGATATGTGAGGAGTGAGGAGGGGGGGTGTTGTGACAGGTGATATGCAGTGAGGAGGGGGTTGTGACAGGTGATATGAAGTGAGGAGGGGGTGATGTGACAGGTGATATGGAATGAGGGGGGGTGATGTGACAGGTGATATGTAGTGAGGAGGGGGTGATGTGACAGGTGATATTAAGTGAGGAGGGGGGTGATGTGACAGGTGATATTAAGTGAGGAGGGGGTGATGTGACAGGTGATATGAAGTGAGGAGGGGGGTGATGTGACAGGTGATATGAAGTGAGGAGGGGGTGATGATGTGACAGGTGATATGAAGTGAGGAGGGGGGGTGATGTGACAGGTGATATGGATGAAGGAGGGGGTGATGTGACAGGTGATATGAAGTGAGGAGGGGGTGATGTGACAGGTGATATGGAATGAGGGGGGGTGATGTGACAGGTGATATGAAGTGAGGAGGGGGTGATGTGACAGGTGATATGAAGTGAGGAGGGGGTGATGTGACAGGTGATATGGAATGAGGAGGGGGTGATGTGACAGGTGATATGAAGTGAGGAGGGGGTGATGTGACAGGTGATATGGAATGAGGGGGTGATGTGACAGGTGATATGAAGTGAGGAGGGGGGGTGATGTGACAGGTGATATGAAGTGAGGAGGGGGGTGATGTGACAGGTGATATGAAGTGAGGAGGGGGGTGATGTGACAGGTGATATGAAGTGAGGAGGGGGTGATGTGACAGGTGATATGAAGTGAGGAGGGGGGGATGTGTGACAGGTGATATGAAGTGAGGAGGGGGTGATGTGACAGGTGATATGGAATGAGGAGGGGGGGTGTTGTGACAGGTGATATGCAGTGAGGAGGGGGGTGTTGTGACAGGTGATATGAAGTGAGGAGGGGGTGATGTGACAGGTGATATGAATATGGGATGTGGGGGGTGTGATGTGACAGGTGATATGTAGTGAGGAGGGGGTGATGTGACAGGTGATATTAAGTGAGGAGGGGGGTGGGTGATGTGACAGGTGATATGGAATGAGGGGGGGTGATGTGACAGGTGATATGATATGTAGGGAGGGGGTGATGGACAGGTGATGAAGTGACAGGGGGGTGATTAAGTGAGGAGGAGGGTGATGTGACAGGTGATATTAAGTGAGGAGGGGGTGATGTGACAGGTGATATGGAATGAGGGGGTGATGTGTGATGTGACAGGTGATATGGAATGAGGAGGGGGTGATGTGACAGGTGATATGAAGTGAGGAGGGGGGGGGGGGTGATGTGACAGGTGATATGAAGTGAGGAGGGGGTGATGTGACAGGTGATATGGAATGAGGAGGGGAATGAGGGGGTGATGTGACAGGTGATATGAAGTGAGGAGGGGGGATGTGACAGGTGATATGGAATGAGGAGGGGGGGTGATGTGACAGGTGATATGAAGTGAGGAGGGGGGGTGATGTGACAGGTGATATGAAGTGAGGAGGGGGTGATGTGACAGATGATATGATATGAAGTGAGGGGGGGGGGTGATGTGACAGGTGATATGATATGAAGTGAGGGGGGGTGATGTGACAGGTGATATGAAGTGAGGAGGGGAGGGGGTGATGTGACAGGTGATAATAGTAGAGGAGGGGGTGGGTGATGTGACAGGTGATATGTAGTGAGGAGGGGGTGATGTGACAGGTGATATGAAGTGAGGGAGGGGGGGTGATGTGACAGGTGATATGAAGTGAGGAGGGGGTGATGTGACAGATGATATGAAGTGAGGAGGGGGTGGTGTGACAGGTGATATGAAGTGAGGAGGGGGTGATGTGACAGGTGATATGAAGTGATGAGTGAGGAGGGGGGTGTGACAGGTGATATGTAGTGAGGAGGGGGTGATGTGACAGGTGATATGTAGTGAGGAGGGGGTGATGTGACAGGTGATATGAAGTGAGGAGGGGGTGATGTGACAGGTGATATGAAGTGAGGAGGGGGGGGTGGTGTGACAGGTGATATGGAATGAGGGGGGGTGATGTGACAGGTGATATGAAGTGAGGAGGGGGTGATGTGACAGGTGATATGGAATGAGGGGGTGATGTGACAGGTGATATGAAGTGAGGAGGGGGATGTGACAGGTGATATGAAGTGAGTGAGGAGGGGGTGGTGATGTGACAGGTGATATGGGAGTGAGGAGGGGGTGATGTGACAGGTGATATGAAGTGAGGAGGGGGGGTGATGTGTGACAGGTGATATGGAATGAGGGGGGTGATGTGACAGGTGATATGAAGTGAGGAGGGGGTGATGTGACAGGTGATATGGAATGAGGAGGGGTGATGTGACAGGTGATATGAAGTGAGGAGGGGGGGTGATGTGACAGGTGATATGTAGTGAGGAGGGGGTGAAGTGACTGGTGATATGAAGTGAGGAGGGGGTGATGTGACAGGTGATATGAAGTGAGGAGGGGGTGGTGTGTGACAGGTGATATGAAGTGAGGAGGGGGGGGGTGATGTGACAGGTGATATGAAGTGAGGAGGGGGGTGTTGACAGGTGATATGGAATGAGGGGGTGATGTGACAGGTGATATGAAGTGAGGAGGGGGGTGATGTGACAGGTGATATGGAATGAGGGGGTGATGTGACTGGTGATATGAAGTGAGGAGGGGGTGGTGTGACAGGGATATGATATGAAGTGAGGAGGGGGTGATGTGACAAGTGATATGAAGTAAGGAGGGGGTGATGTGACAGGTGATATGAAGTGAGGAGGGGGTGATGTGACAGGTGATATGAAGTGAGGAGGGGGTGTGTGACTGGTGATATGAAGTGAGGAGGGGGTGTTGTGACAGGTGATATGAAGTGAGGGGGGGGGTGATGTGACAGGTGATATGAAGTGAGGAGGGGGTGATGTGACAGGTGATGATATGGAATGAGGGGGTGATGTGACAGGTGATATGGAATGAGGAGGGGGTGATGTGACAGGTGATATGAAGTGAGGAGGGGGGTGATGTGACAGGTGATATGAAGTGAGGAGGGGGGGGGTGATGTGACAGGTGATATGGAATGAGGAGGGGGTGATGTGACAGGTAATATGAAGTGAGGAGGGGGTGATGTGTGACAGGTGATATGGAATGAGGAGGGGGGGTGATGTGACAGGTGATATGAAGTGAGGAGGGGGGGTGATGTGACAGGTGATATGGAGTGAGTGAGGGGGGGTGATGTGACAGGTGATATGAAGTGAGGGAGGGGGTGATGTGACAGGTGATATGGAATGAGGGGGTGATGTGACAGGTGATATGAAGTGAGGAGGGGGTGATGTGACAGGTGATATGGAATGAGGGGGGGTGATGTGACAGGTGATATGAAGTGAGGAGGGGGGGTGATGTGACAGGTGATATGTAGTGAGTGAGGAGGGGGTGATGTGACTGGTGATATGAAGTGAGGAGGGGGGGTGTGTGACAGGTGATATGAAGTGAGGGGGGGGTGGTGTGACAGGTGATATGAAGTGAGGAGGGGGTGATGTGACAGGTGATATGAAGTGAGGAGGGGGTGTTGTGACAGGTGATATGAAGTGAGGAGGGGGTGATGTGACAGGTGATATGGAATGAGGGGGTGATGTGACAGGTGATATGAAGTGAGGAGGGGGTGGGGGTGATGTGACAGGTGATATGAAGTGAGGAGGAGGGGGTGATGTGACAGGTGATATGGAGTGAGGAGGGGGTGATGTGACAGGTGATATGAAGTGAGGAGGGGGGGTGATGTGACAGGTGATATGGAATGATGAGGGGGTGATGTGACAGGTGATATGAAGTGAGGAGGGGGTGATGTGACAGGTGATATGGAATGAGGAGGGGTGATGTGACAGGTGATATGAAGTGAGGAGAGGGGGTGATGTGACAGGTGATATGTAGTGAGGAGGGGGTGATGTGACTGGTGATATGAAGTGAGGAGGGGGTGATGTGACAGGTGATATGAAGTG
This sequence comes from Conus betulinus, assembly GCA_016801955.1. NCBI lineage: Eukaryota > Metazoa > Mollusca > Gastropoda > Neogastropoda > Conidae > Conus > Conus betulinus. Next base: position 194,458 of record JADBJO010000792.1, on the reverse strand, counting down.
AGGGGGGGGGTGGTGTGACAGGTGATATGAAGTGAGGAGGGGGTGATGTGACAGGTGATATGAAGTGAGGAGGGGGTGTTGTGACAGGTGATATGGAATGGGGGGGTGATGTGACAGGTGATATGAAGTGAGGAGGGGGGTGATGTGACAGGTGATATGGAATGAGGGGGTGATGTGACTGGTGATATGAATGAGGTGAGGGGGGGGTGGTGTGACAGGTGGTATGAAGTGAGGAGGGGGGTGATGTGACAAGTGATATGAAGTAAGGAGGGGGTGATGTGACAGGTGATATGAAGTGAGGAGGGGGGGGTGATGTGACAGGTGATATGAAGTGAGGAGGGGGTGATGTGACTGGTGATATGAAGTGAGGAGGGGGTGTTGTGACAGGTGATATGAAGTGAGGAGGGGGGGGTGATGTGACAGGTGATATGAAGTGAGGGGTGATGTGACAGGTGATATGAAGTGAGGAGGGGGTGTGATGTGACAGGTGATATGAAGTGAGGGGTGATGTGACAGGTGATATGAAGTGAGGAGGGGGTGTTGTGACAGGTGATATGAAGTGAGGAGGGGGTGATGTGACAGGTGATATGAAGTGAGGAGGGGGTGATGTGACAGGTGATATGAAGTGAGGAGGAGGGGGTGATGTGACAGGTGATATGAAGTGAGGGGTGATGTGACAGGTGATATGAAGTGAGGAGGGGGGGTGGTGTGACAGGTGATATGAAGTGAGGAGGGGGTGATGTGACAGGTGATATGAAGTGAGGAGGGGGTGATGTGACAGGTGATATGAAGTGAGGGAGGGGGTGATGTGACTGGTGATATGAAGTGAGGAGGGTAATGTGACAGGTGATATTGAGTGAGGAGGGGGTTGATATGGAGTAAATAGGGGTTAATGTGATGGGTGATATAACGCAAGGAGTGTCTGCGCAGACTGGTTGGTACAATGGAGAGGAAGGAGGCTGATGCAGCCCGGGTTGAGGCAGAGCTGAAGAGAACCAAGTTGCAGGTTCATAGCCTGGAGACCTCTCTGGAGCAAAAGGTCAGTACTAAGGGGACTTTAAAATCCATTAAATAACCCCCATCCCTAACCCTCGCCCACTTTTTCCTGACATGACTTTCAATAAGAATTGCCCATTATCTTTTTCCTTCCCCTTTACTGTTCCCTTGCATGTGTTGTTTGTTTTTTTTTTTTTTTTTTTTGTGAAGTAAGTTTCCCCAAAGCCATTGTTAGTGAAGATCAGATTAGCTTTCTTTCTACTGGTTGAACTTGGAAGACCCCAATTTTCTCTTTGACCCAGTCCCCAGGCTGTTGAAAACCTGGAATGTATGATTTCTTTAAATGACTTTTTTTTGTAGGTGTAGGGATGTTTCATCGACTGAAACACAGACTACTTGATCGTTTTAAGGTAAATTGCCTCCCCTAGCAAAGTATGTAAATTTGAGTTTCACATACATGGGCGATATTATTTATGTATTGAAATTGGAAGACGCTCACCGGAAGAGCATAAAAGAGGATGACACATGGAATAAAGGGGTATGGAATAGTCTTGATTTAAGACACAGGACATTTCATCGTGCACTGAAACTGGAACTGGAAGTTGCTGGTGGGGAAAAGCATGAAAGGGGATGACATGAAAATGAACGACCTGTAATGGTATTGAAATTAGAGAAGAGGGCACATTCAGGAGCAGATTTCAGTGGAAAATAGATCACCTTTACTCTAGCATGTGCTGCAAGTAGTGAGTGTCAATTGGAAGATGATCTCACTTGTTACTTGTAAGAAGCAATGCTATTTATGATTGTTGATATACCTTGCATGGAAACTGAAGCAAAACTTTTTTGTATTTATATAATGACATGCATATGAATATGATCAACCCCTTCCCTACCTTACCCCTTAAAACATGGGGATGCGTAAGGAGAGTCTTGAATCAGGATCTGAGGAAGTCTTTCCAAATATTTTTCAAACAATTCACAGAAAAATTATAAGCAATCCACCAGACCAAAGGGACAAACAAATTACAGTTGTAATATGTCTGGCAGATTCATTATATTTTTTTTTGTTGTTGTAAAATTTGTTTCAATTTATGCAGTACATTGTTGTTAAGTTTCATACTGGCAGCTACAACTGCTTAGCTATGTGGAATTCTTCGGTGGAAAAAATCCAGATATTTAAAAATTTTTACGAAAGAGATGGCTTTGGGATTAAATTTTTGAAAGGTTCGTGAAATGTTGGAAGAGTAGAAGCAAAGTAAATCTGCGCAACTGCATACACGCCTTTGTTCAAACAGTCGATGGGAAAATGCTTCAGTTTAAAAACGATTTCCCATTACATCTGCTTAGGGTTTTTGCCTGCAGCTTCTAATGAGACATTTTTGATGAATTTGGCCGCCACTGAAATGACCATTCACCTGCAAAGCAGTCTTCCTAATTTGAGTAGTCGTCAGGACTGCTTTTGTTCTGGTGACCTGGCTCCACCTAAAATTTTGTTTTATCTTTGTGTGTGCAGAGGAAGGAAAACAAGGAGCTGACAGAACTCTGCGATACACACTCATTGCCCAGGTCGGGGCCACTGGAAAATGAGCCATCATTACCGGCACAGTATGGCAGCTGCTGAACAGTGATAGCTTTCTTGCTTGGCTCTTCATTTATACTAGAGTTCTAGAAGTTCTAATTCTGTGTTTGGAAGCACATGGGCATTAAAAAAAAAAACGACTTTTTTCTATGTTCACTGATGAAATGTGGATACCTTCACCCCTTAATGCTGACCTTATCACAACTGACTGTAGCCTTTTCTTGAAATGCTGGTGAGTGATGAAATTCATGTCAGTGGATTCAACCGCTTGAAGTCTTTATTCCTTGTGAATACATACATTTCACTTGAATGTCCTACAGAAATGTACTTGAATGTCAAAGGTACCACCAAGGTAAGCTGAAAATGAGTAATGTATGTAACATGGGGGAAAAAGGGGTCATGGAGGCAGGTATGTGTGATGCCAGATTGATGTGCTGTATGTTTGTACTCTCTTCAAAGCATGCATAGTTATATTCTCATCTGCCATGTCACCTGAGATGAGTAGGGACTGAAGTGTAATGGACCTGGGGAGAGGGGAGCAGGACCTGTTAATTTGAAAATTAGGATGTTGGTATTCTTCTGATAACATTGAGAGAATATACAAGATGGACCCGAAAGAAAAATTGTGAAGTACTGTGCTCAAGACTGTCAGTAATGAAAGCTCTTAGTTGTCATAGAGTTGTCATGTATGAGTTAGAATACATGTTAAAGCATTAAAAATTCCTGCGAAGTCAGTAAAGTGACACATTACATAAATTGAGAACTATGAAGCTATACATTCTGATGGAAATGTTCAATCTTCTTTGGAGATGAGTTGATATGGCATACTGATGATTAATTCTTTTTCATATCCTGTTGGGAAAAAATGCAAAAAAAAAAAAAAAAAAAAAATCAACAATTCAGTTCGGTATTGGTGATACAACTGTCAGTTTATTCGATTTCATTCATGAGTTGTCTAGCTCACAGAAGTAAAGAAATAAAAGGACTACCTAATGACTAATTTGTTTCCTCAGTGTTACAGTAAATCCACAATATTCATTTTCAGTCCAACCCAGCAAAAAACAAGTTGAATTTGTGCTGAATATCTGGGTTTCAAAACTGAGATCTATCTGTTAAAGTGGAATATGGATTTCTAGCTGTACTAAACATGTGCAATGAACAACATGCTTGACATCTAATTTTCAGGAAGCTGCTGCTGGGTTTTTTTTTTCTTTTTCCTTTCCAATTTTTTTTTCTTTATAAATCAAATGAAAAGGACAACATGACCAACAAAACATGTCATGCCAGATTGATACAATATTTCTATTTCAAACCCATGTGTGGTTATACCCCCCCCCCCCCCAACCCCTGACTGTCTCAGCCATGTACAGAAGCGTGTATTCAAGCAGGCTGTACAGAAGTTAATAAATACCTGATTTTGATATGCTCCCAAGATACAAGTTGATCATTAAAATGAAGGCAGACTGGACAAGACTTTTTAGTGATTGATGTTTATGTGTGGGTTTCTTTGGAAGGTTAAAACGTTTTTTTTTTCCCACTGTAACAGTTTTCTTGATGCTGAACAATTTTTGCTCTGTCATTGTTATGTACTTACTGCTGTATATTGCTCTCGATGTGTTGTTCACATAGGATGTGTAGAAAGTCCCTTACCCTGTCAAGGGAGCAGTAAAATGTGTGAATCTTTCAGGTGGAAAGCGAGTTTTATGGATCATGGAACAAGATGTGGAATTTTTCCTGTCTGCATCCATTTTCCTTTCTGCTGTATATTGAGCGATGCTCTCTGGGGTGCTTGTGTATGGACTGTGGTGGAATAAAGCTGGATGTGGTTATATATTCCTGAATTAGCATGAGAGGAATGCTGCCGAGGGGGCATAGCTGATGGAACTGAAGGAAGTTTGCCAAAAATGTTTGAAAGACATAGTTGATGTGTCCCCTTCAGAAGGTTTAAAAAAAAATATAAAAAAAAGCTGCCCGTCTGTCTATCTGTATATGATTGGCTAGTGATTAAGATGACTGGAAATATGACACATATATACTGGTCAAATTTAAACCATGAATTTTGAAGCTGTATGAACTTGGGATGTATCAAGTAGTCGCAATTCCTGAATGCCTATGCAAGAAGTGTGTATTCTTTTTATCTATTAGATTATCTACCATTCACTTTCTCTTCAAGGATTGGTTGGTTTCTTTTCTTCAATGACTTATTTGTGTAAGTAGATTTTGAAAGCTGAGGGTACAAACCTGCAGTGTTAACTTTGAGCCTGAAATGAAAAGCAACCATATTTGGGGATGCAATTCTACAGCAGAAAAACCTAAAAGCCGTGCAAGGAATCGCATATTACTTTCCCATAGAGCCACAAATCCCAGATGCCTACAGTAGGTACATAGATTCAGACTGGATATGCCTGAAGCAAGCACAAAGTCCAAGACAGTTTTTGTAATCTTGAGAGAAAAGAAGACATTGTTTTTGTACTTGTCTGTCCTGTTTTGGAAGAGCGGGTTGCTACGAATTTCTAATGGTAGAGCAACAAATACATTTAAGGTAGACATAGACTTGTTAGGCATAAGATAGATACACACACAGACAGTTAGTGACAAGTTTGAAAATTTCTTTGTTCTTTTTAAAAGGCAGTGTGGTTTAGATGAGATGACTTGTATTGTCTTGGCAAGCCACACAATATTTGGATGGGAGAATTGCAATTGAAAATTACATCATTGATTCTAAAGTCAATGTACAAAGAATGCCTCATCACTGACTTTTTGTGTCAAATGCATTGTAGTCAACAGTAGTAAACCTAACAGCATATAGGATGTGTCTTACTTTCATACGAAGGAACACATAAACTAATGAAACTTGAATGAGTGAGGTTTCTTAATTTTTGTGTATTTTCTCCTTGTTGGAAGATGGTAATAAATGGTCTGACCAGGAAGGCAACATTCTCAATGAATAGAGACGAGAAAATCTTTCAAACCTTTTCCCTGCCAAATCTGATGATTTTAATGCAGGTGCAGAATGGTGTATGCAGACTGGTAATTTCAAGAAAAATGCTCTTGCCTATCTTCCTTTGCTGACAGCCTTTGAAATGTCATTCAGCTTGGTGTTTTCTAGAAATCAGTGTGAAATTCACATTAATCCATGCTTGCTTCATGTGAATCAAGGCAGAAACACTTTGAGCTATGTGCAGAATCTGTAAAACATAGAGTGTAGCTAAAAAGCCATAGTTCTCAAGTTTCTGGAGTCCAGTATTTATTTGATTTCTGTTGATACAGCGATTCAGTTTGCGCCTTCCATTGTGAGAGTGATGTAACACAATATTATACAGAATTATATGAAAATGTTCTTTCAGTTGTATATAAATGTGTGTGCTGATTATGACACCTATATGATCCATGAATGCATGTCTGCTTTCATCTATTGAAGTTTATGTCCTTTCATTTGTTGATGGATGCATGTTTGTTTTTCATGTTTGCCCTTTCAGTCTGCCTGTACTTTCCTTCCTCTCCTGCTTTTACTTTTCCTATTTGGCAGTTTAAGAGAATCTGTTTTTACCTTTTTTTTTTTTTTTAAGCTTTGAGATGACAAATCATTTGGCATTCTCTGTAAAAGAAAAATTAATAAATGTATGATGTGTACATGTTAAAAGTTGTGTTCAAGGGTTTTTTTTATTTCATTGTTAATTCAATTATACAGATGATATCAACCCCCTGCCCTCCCTTTCTGCGTACAAGTCACACTGCATCCCCATCCAAATCACGAAAAGCAAGAGAGTTTGAAGAGTTATGTAGCCTTCACAGACAAGACACCTGAAAATGCTTCAGTCTCAAAACGTTTATTTGAAAGCACTCAATCAAAATAAAAGATGCATATCAAAAAAGTTTGAATTAACTATTCTAATAAATTCTGGTGAACAACATCAAAATCAAACTGATTCCTGTGAACAAAACGTGTGGGAAAAATGTACTTCAGTAATCTGAGTAATGTGTAATAACTGAAAAGCTTGCTATAATTTACTGTGAAAAATACATTATTTGGTAGTCTGCTGCGCTAAAGAGAATGATGAACAATAAAAAAAACTGAAATATTGGGATGCCAACTTTTAAGGGAAAAAAGGCTTTCTGAACGAACATGATGCAGGAAGCTGCATTCTCCCTCTTATTCAGTCTTTTCTGTATTATTGTAATTGAAAAATGTTCAAAGAAAGATGTACTTCTATTGCTTTTCATCCAATTTCACTTAGAGGTAATTGTCCTGGGCTAAGCCTTTGCGAAATTTATACTTTTTTTTTATTACATCATTGAATGACATTTAGCTTTTTGCTGAAAAGAAAACAAGCGTAGCGATAGCATCTGCCTTGGTCCCTGTGCAATATACATACAAATTCAATTAAGTTGGTGCCAATGCTCTGAATATGGCATGCGGCTTACATATGTTGAAGCTTGAACATCTGCAGAAAGTAGATTTCTTTTCATGCATGAGCAAGCTTCAATCCAAGGAAAATTACATGTACACAGAACAGTGAGCTTGACCACTTAAATGCAGGTCTTTCCTCTACATGGAAAATAAAAGTACTTTTTCTCTGTTTTGTTTAAAGACAGGTAAGACTTTGTTTTTTGTCCAGTTAAGATGAAGGCAATCTATTACATGAACGATCTGACTGAAACACATTTTCTCTGTGCTGTTTAAAGATAGGTCAGTTATTTTTTTTCTTTTCAGTTAAGATAGTAGAATGACGGCAATCTGTAACATGGATGATCCAACTGAACATCTTTATCAAAGTACTTTCCTTACTGAACTTGGCCAATTTTTTTTTTTTTAGGTACCAAGTCTACAGTCTAAAGATTTACGTAAACTCGGTTCCATTAAAGCTGCTGCTATGTCAGTGAAAAAGGTTTCTTTTTTTTCTTTTTAAGCACAGCATTTTGTCGCAAAAGTATAGCAGCTTAGCACTGTCAAATAAATTGTAGTATGTTACCTCCAAAGCGGTGCTCTTAACAGCTCTGCTAAATTGGAACAAGTGTGAAAGGTACATATGCCTTCCTAAGATTTTTTTGTGCTCCATCAGAAAATGTACTGAGAAGATATTAGCTATAACTTTTTCATCGAAAAAAAAAGTGCGACTGAAAGCGCTACTAAGTCTGACTTGTGATATCACATAAAAGTGTTATGGTTAATTTGGAACACAACTTGAAATGTGAAAGTGCTACATTTTGTGCTTTCTGAGATCTTGAAGCCTCTGGTTTAGTGACATTCAAACATAAAAATTTACAAGTAGAATTTTTGAAAATTTCCAATTTACTATAGACATAAAAGTGAATCACTTTGTCCAAGTCCGCAACTTTTGAAAATCTGTCCAAAATATGATGTAATGAGATGACAACGAATGTTGCAGATCACCACCGAGTTTGCACATGAGACTGTATGCACCGATACTTCCAATGCTGCCATTCAACGAAAATGCGAAATATCTTGAATTGGACAGGTGGGAAGCAAAATCATCCAGTCTCCATGGCACAAGTGAAACGTGAGGACACTTTCTAGGGTGAGGGGACAGTACAGGACAGCTGACTGAAACAAGTTTTCAGTTCTGTTCAGTGCCGGTACTTAACCATCCTGCCATTGCAGTCAGTCAGCTTTAAAAGACTTGGAGCCAGGATCCTTATTGCTCTAGGATGATTCAAACGTGGAAAAAAAAAGGTGAGTTTGTAAATGGCTAACATGTGCTTCAGGGAATGAAAGCAAGATATGAGAGAAGCACAGAAATGGGCGTTTAGACAAATTCAAATGAAAAATATGGCTGCTTTTTCAAGCTCTTCTGGTCGTTGGAAGAAGAAAACATTCTGATACTTTTATACACCAGAGGATGTTACAACTGTCTGCCATTCTTTCTCATACAAGAGAGATAGCCCCAAGATACTTTCACAATCTCTGAACTATTCCAAGCCTCACTCGCCATTACAGTGTGCTTAAGAAACGATGCCTCTCACCAAACTCACAACGATTTTTTAGTGTCTCTATAATGCATCTCGAGCTAGTGTCAGCAGGTAGCGTTTAGAGTCCCACATGCTCAGGATATGTATTGCCTTTACTTTTCATTCATCTTTTTGAAAGCCCCACTAACCAGTAAACCATCAACCATGACTTCTGGGCTAAAGAGCAACAAAGCATGCTGAGGTGGTCTTTTGTGTTCCGAAAGAAAACAGACATCTCCAGACAGACTGCCGTATTTCACTTCCGCAAATAGTCCCTTCTTCACTTGGCTTTTGTCATCAGTCTTCAGAAGGGGGAAAAAAAGCATGACTTGGAATGTTTTTTTGGAAATTAAGACCAATAAACTGTGAAAAAAAAAAAGAAAAAGAAAACTAAGGAGTATACTGTTTTAACAAACACTTTCATTAAGTGGCACAAACTCAATCAGAAGTTGACATTACATTGAAATGTAAAAGGGCTCATGTTGGTAAAGTCCTGATAAAATAAAACATGCACAAAAAAAAAACAAAAAAAGGCACCAACTATATCATGCAAATTATGACAAATTGGTATATATAAAATACCTCATCTAAAGGCAAGTTATCTAAAAAGAAAAATCACTGTTCATTTTCATGTATATAAAATTCTATCCATGTTCAGAAATATTGGTATGAAACATCAAGACTCAGAAATACACACTTGAATGTGTACTCCATTATCATCTATACTCAGAAATCCACACTTGAATGTGTACGCCATTATCATCCAGACTCAGAAATACACACTTGAATGTGTGTACTCCATTATCATCTAGACTCAGAAATACACACTTGAATGTACTCCATTATCAAAGTGAAACAAAAACAAACAAAAGACACTGAAAAGAAGTACACAACAGAAGATGTACTCCATTCTCTCTTTCCTTTCCCTTAGTAAAAAATACATAGACCAAGATTTCCTCCTTTGTCCGAAAAGTCTCTTCCCCCGCCTCCCCAAATCAACAACAACAACAACAATACTGACATTCAAAAGTACTTAATTGAAGGTGTATTTCACTCCCCCTACCCCCTCCAAAAACAAAATAAAACAGAAACAAACAAAAAAAAAAAACAACACAAACTGACATAAAAAGAAATACATAACTACAGATGTATTCCACTGTCTAAAACAATAAACACTGACATTATAAAGAAGTATACAACTGAAGATATACTCTACTGTACTGTCAAAAAAGAAAAGAAAAGAAACGCCGACATTCACAAGTACACAAATTAACAAAATTCAGAAAGTTTGAAAAAAACTGCGCAAGCATGCAATTGAAACTGCCTTTTTTTTTTCATTCATTTTTTCTTTCTCAGGCTTCAGACTAAAAAAAAAACAAACACACACACACACACACACAACTTTTTCAGGCTTGCAGGCAACACTGCAGTATGTTTAACTTGAATATAATTCGCAAACTCCCTTTAGGCTTCTTGACCTCTACCTACTGGCACCCTTGCGTTCAAAAGTACACAACTGATGTACTTCTCCATCTCTTTTAAAAAGAAACCCCAAGAAGTACACAACTTAAAGATGTACTCCACTGAAAAAAAAATTCCAACCTTCAAAAGAAGTACACAGCTGAAGATGTACTCCACTGTATTGAAAAACTGAAACTGACATTTAAAAAAACAAAACAAAACAAACCAAGGAACGACAAACATTTAACAAAGGTAAAAAAAAACTGATGGCCACCTCAGACCATTGTAAGGGCATATGTTGACATCCAGAAGTACACCTTTAATGATGTACTCCTATTATTCATCCAGATGTTGACTGTTTAAAGTATCACATACTTGAATTGTGCATTCCATCATTCAAGGTTATGTGCTGCAATATCTATATAACTGAGATGCCCACACTAAAAAGTAATCTTGCAAGACAAAAACAGATGCAGACACTTAAAAGTACTCTTGAAAGACGAACACAATCACAAAGATGTTGATATCCAAAAGTATACATTCAGAGATGTATTTTGAAACAAAACAAGACATTCTAGTTGCAACCAAAAACGTTGTCTCCGTGCATTAAAAAATATAAACAAAATAAGTCATATGCAAATATTCTTTAATTCTGAAGTACACATCCACATCTAAAACAATGAAAAATATATCAGATTAAGAGGTTCTCATATCAACAATAGTAAACATAGTAGTCGTAAACAAACAAGAACAGTCAAATAGTCCCAAAGCAGAAAAAGCATTTCAAAACAAAAGTTGAGCACATCTCCATCACTACACCAGATGACGGTCACACCAGCAGACACTGAAAACGTCGTCGTGATCATCGCTGACCTCAATGATCTGGACCCGTGTGATGGCAGGGTTGTATGTGGTCAGGTGATCCACCGGTGAGCCGTCCTGCTGCATCACCTTGAAGTGACGAAACCCAGCATCCCGGATCTGTTGTCAAGCGACATGTAAAATTTATATACTGATAACCTGTACTTTAAAAACATTGCCTCTGCATCATTAGTTCAATGCACCACTTGTGCCATTCACTCATGAACACATGTGTACCTACCCTGTGTCCTTTATCCCATCTCCATCCAACGAGGCATGCTCATACTCCACTACAGTACAGCTGAACTTCGAAACGGTGACTTCCAGAAATCATGTCATAATGGGTCTTCATGGGAGTCTTCGCCAAGGAAAAAAAAAACTTAACAGAGACAAGGACAGAAATATTACTGAAAAGCAGGTCTTCCAGAGAGTTTTCAGTCTGAGATGCATCTGCAGAGATAAGAAGATAATTGTTACTTTAAAAGGGTGGAAGTTTTTTTCATCAAGTGTCTGCCTCTACCAGAGGTCCAATGGAACACTGGTGTAGTAAAGTATTTTCCCATCTTCAATTTTTGTTCTTCTTTTGTTACATAATTATGATCTACCGATCAATACTTTCAACAACAACAAACTATGTAGTGCAGTTGTTAACTTCTAGGTTTTGAGGTTGCAAGATACTGAATCCTATCAGGCTTTTTTTTATTTTCATTTCTTTTCTCCTTTCCAAAACTCACTTTTCAATACATCAAGTCCCAGATTGGATGACTGAGCCTCACAATCAGATTTCATCTATGTAATGGATGTGTGTCTGTAAGCGTTGCTCAAATTTCCTAACAAACACAACAGGTGCCACCATATTTCGGGCTTGGCTGACTATGGGATATATAATGAAAAGGAGCACAAAAGTCCTGCCATGTCACCTCCAAATTATCAACCTCCTAAACTCATTGCAGACGCAGGTTTCTGCCACAACCGTGACACGCTGAGAGACCCACTATTTTGGGTATTTTTACAAAAAATAGACAGAACCAAACCGAACACAACAATAAAAAAATATATATGTTTTTGAAAACTTCAAATCATGTTCTTTCAGAAAAAAAAAAAAAAAAACTACAATCCTGTGCTCAGTGCACACTTCACTCAGCAATGGTTTGAAAAGTAGGAAAACAACTATCGGCAAAAACATTTTCTCCACACGTAGGTATGGATGAAAATATCAATGTGATCATAACTGTAGAGCATGGTGGTACTGGTAGTTGTACACAAGTTCTTTCTTTCGCTTGAATTGCGGATCTAGCATATAGGTTTGTGCGCTCCTTCTTCTTGATGAGGTCATCAGTCACAAACTGCCTGTAGATATCCAATGGAGTGGGATTGTCACCAAGATCAACTTGTATTCCAAGGTGGCCTTCAAAGTCAGGCACACGCGAATAGTGTCTAAAATTCTCCACCCATCCCTCCTTTTTCTTCTCACTTTCACTACCTTCTTCACTATCAATATCAGTGTCCATACCATACACATCATCATCGTCCACTTTACCATCACTTACACCAGCTCAGGAATGTCAACATAACTTTCATTGTCACTTTCACTCCCACTCTCAACTTCATCATCATTTGGTATGTACAGCTCACCATCGTCGCTCATATCCTCTGTCTGATTCAGCAAGTTTGGAAAACAGTTCCAGCTCTTCATCTGATCCTTCTCCCATTACTCTTTTAATTACTTCTTGAAATGAGATGCTTCTGTTCGCTGCCACTTGCTGACACTTCGGTGCCGATGCCATGATGAACACAGGCGGCTAGAGTTGCCATGATGAACACAGGCGGCTAGAGTTATCTCTAGCTCCCATAACATGACCATAACATAACATGACCAAAAAGTAGAATCAAATGAGAGATATACAATAAGGGCGAGTACCACCCAATAGAGGAAACCCTCAGCTTTCTGTAGCTACCATGACTGTTTCCCTTAGACCGCACAGTTACAAGTGAAAATTCGAGCAAAACCATCGATCACCTGGGGGCGACACATCAGTGCCAAGCTCTCAACCCGACCCCCGCCAGGGTGATGTGGCGGCAATGAGTTAACATAAAACCAAATCCCCAAATCTGTGGCCCATCATGACCAAATCTCACGGTGATCTGTTTCTATTGCCCAATATCTGCAATAACTGCATGTCTAAATTGTCTGTGTTGGCAAGGTCACTGGGACTGTACTTTGAAGTATGTGGTGCTGGTCTTCCTTTAGACAGGGATATCATCCCTGCTGGCTCCTCAACTACAGTCAGTAGGGAGGAAAGAGGGGGAAGGAAGGATAGGGAAGAGGGCGGGCAGCTTATATTTTAATAACGATGAAAACTTGCTGCATAGATGTAATTTTTTTTTGAACCATTCAAAACTGCTATTTGTGTTACAAGCTCCACTCATAATGTACACCAATTATTTCAACACTGATTTAGTCGGTCTAACGAGGATTAGGCTACTATGAAAATCTAGGCTTCAGTGTCACCCGCTATATACACCCCCTGCTCATTAATGCACACATACTACATCAACGTCTCTGCACATACACAGAAAAAAAGTAAAAACCAATCAATCACAACACAGCAAATGAACACAAGAGGACAGATTTGGGGAACACATGAAAAGATGCACAAGTAACTGGAGGTCAAACAGGCATGTTTCGTCATCATAAAGGCATTTACAAAAAAAAAAAAAAAAAAAAAAAAAAAAAACATGTGTTAGCTTGTGTGCTCATGTTCCAGTCTTTTAGTGTTGAAAAATATATGGGGGTCTGTGGCTTGGTGGATGAGGAAGGCTGTCTCTGTCAGTGGGATACCAACTCATAGTAGTTCTGTGACTAACTAAGCAAGTACAGTGCCCAGCAGGTGGAGTATCCTGCTTGAAATGAGCAGCAGGGCACCATCTCCTCTTGTGTGTTACTTCATCGACGGCCTGATATTGGCAGTTCCCTCTCGACTGCCGATACAAGGATTATGACAGAATTAGAATCTAGATGAATCCATACTCTGAAAGCTAGAATGAATGTGATGAGAGTGGTGTCACTGGGAAGACCATAAAAACCAGACAGGGGTAAAAAAAAAAAAAAAAAAAAAAAAGAAGAAAAAAAGGGGGGAAAAAAAACCACACAAAAACGGATGCAGGCAAGTATCAGTCTTTGGATTTTAATTCATCTGAATTCATAGGATTCTAGTGTCAACTTTTTGCACTCTCTACCATAGACACTCTGTGTGTGTGTGTGTGTGTGTGTGTGTGTGTGTGTGTGTGTGTGTGTGTGTGTGTGTGTGTGTGTGTGTGTGTGTGTGTGTGTGTGTGTGTGTGCGTGTGTGTGTGTGTGTGTGTGTGTGTGTGTGTGTGTGTGTGCGCATGTGCATGTGTTTGGGGAGGGGGTGGAGTGGGGGGGGGCAATGTGCTGACCTTGCTTTGGAAAGTAGTGGCCAGTTCCTTCCAGCCTTTGTTCTTGCCCAGCACCCTCATGTCAAACAGAAACTGCCCCTCTTCATTCTCAAACTCCAGCCGATGGCCCCCTGCATATACACATATAAAATGAACAAGCAAAAAAAAAATTGAAAGAATTTCCCCTCTTAGTACAGTTTATTTCTTATAGAACATCCCTAGGTACACTGACTGGTCTTTCCTAATTTGGGCGCAGTATGCTAGAAACAAAACCTGATAAATAGTTATAGTGCAATGGGTAGCATGGCAGGTTAAAGGTGGAAGTTCATTGGTTTCAGTCCTGTCAGAGAGCATTTTTAGACTTTTTGGCTCCTTCCAAAAGTTAAGCATGCCATGGGGCTCAATAGGAAGTCTGGAACCACACAGTGGTGTGTTTCATCTGCTGAACTAGTGCTTCTGTGAGATGTATGCAGCTCAAAATTCCTGACCACACTGCACAAGTCAGGAGAGAAGGATACAGATTTGAAGCATGTGTATCCAATTAAGTATTAAAAAGAATTTATCGTCAAGAGAAGGAAAATACAAATGACAAGAAACCAAAATGAAAAATTAAAACAGAGATGCCAAATATTCATTTTCCAACAGAATTCTACTTGTTTCCCATCACAAGTTTCCACTGTAGAATAGATTTGTCTTGGTGTATGTATGGCAGGTTTGTGACACCTTTCTTCATCACCCTCCCCACATCCCCCTTCCCCCTCTGTCATCAGTTATCCTAACCATCCATTATTTGCCAAACATGTTAGCTGTTGGTGTCATTAATAACTTTCTTTTTAACTCATGGCCAAATTTTCTGCTGTCATTCTATCAAACAGTAACCATTCCCAGTGAAATAATGCAAAAGCAAACACTGGAGTTCCTCTTGCTAATTCACACCAGAAATACAAAAAGCTAGCAGGAGTTCAATGGGTAACTGTCAACAGAACATACAGACTTCATGCATTCATTCTTTCTCCTTATTCTTCTCCCTTGACAGTGTGAAAAGTCTTTGGAGCACTGCACTAAATGACTGTTTTTATCAAGTTCGTCCAGCTCCCTTGATTGCCAAGAGCTGGGTCTCTGCAATGTTGCCAGTCCATTGTTTTTTCCACCTGCATTCTTAGGTCATCATTGTCTTGCTTCTCTTCATATTTCTGTGAGCATGTGAAACTTTAAACACTGTCTGCAAACCTCCCAAAGACAAATCCAAACCCATCAGATGAGAGTTACTAGATCTGGAACATCTTGTACAAATACAGACAGGTTGCAAACAAGCAAGTCTGCAAAAGACTCAAAGGAGCCAGTGGACCACAAGATAACTTACCCATCATTGTAAAGAAGAAAAAGATTAAATGGTACAGGCATCTGAGGCAGTTTTTTTTTGTGTGGAGTTTTTTTGGCCTCAGCTTGCACCTACTCTGAGTTTGGTACAGGCTCAAATGGGATGACTGGAACCACTAACTCAAATTTCATCCTCTGAACAGATACAAAAACCACAAGGCATAAATGTGAACTCACCCAGCTTGTCATTGCTGATACTTTCTTGAAGCATGGACAGCACTTCATTTGCCTCTTTGTCAGCTGTACTGTTCTCCCCTTGCTGTTGAACACATGCGGCCAGGAAAACACCACACACAGAGAGAATTAACGATGCATGAGGAACAGATACACACTGGTTGAAATCATTTATTATCTAGTTAAGCTTGAACTGTGTCCTGTGTTCACACACACACACACACACACACACACACACACACACACATCTACAAATATGCCATTCTGTCTTTCCACTGCAAACAGGGTAAATCTTTTCGCAGTTTATGGGTCAAGATTACTACACAAGTTGTGCATGCATCAAAGATACATCAAACCCAAGACGCGTATACCTAGATCAATCCACAATAATAAGTCAAAAAGAACTGTCTGTTAAAAGTTTTTGCATTTCCATATGCACCACTTTCCCATTTCACACATTTTGGCATTTTCTCTCTCTGACTTAACTGTGTCAAGCTGACTGATGGTGTAAAAGAGACTGTTTTGGAAGAAAAATGGGGGAAGACAAAAGCACTTCCACTGCATATCTCTCCAGTCTAAAATAATGGACAACACAAACAGAACTTGAGAGTCAAAAATTTGCTATAAAATGCACATGAAAACAATTGGGCTATAGATTGTCTACATTACAAGTATACTGTTTCACAACCGTGTTTTGGCATTTTCTCTCTCTGACTGTACTGTTAATTTGACTGGGTTAAATTGCTTTGGATGGGCTCACCAGTTATGTCTGTCCCACAAAAACGGCATGGTCACTTTGCCGAAGAGGAGCCCTAACACAGATTACCTCCCTTGCAGATTTCCTGCTATTGCTGATCTAGCCATCTTCCTGTATAATGCTCAATGCAAATACTAGAAATGTGTCTGTCAGCCTGAATAATCAATATATTTGTGAGGTGGCCAAGCCTATCTGAATGGTCGATATGTTTGTCAGATGTGTTTGTGACTGCCTCAAATGTTTCATGCATTTGTCAGAGGTGTCTGTGTCTGCCTCAAACGTTCAATGTACTGGTAAGAAGAGTTCGTGTCTTCCTCTAAAGTTCAATGCATTTGTCAGGAGTGTCCATGTCTGCCTGAATATTCTACGTGTCTGTCTGAGATGACTATGTTTGCCTGGATATCCACTTATATGTCGATGAACAACTTCTGCTTGAGAACTCTTCTCTACTGAAAACCAACAGAGTTGTCCTAATAGACTACCCAGTCTACGACTGGACCACAAGATCACAAGATTCAGCCAGCCAAGTATGAGTGGCATGGAAAAAGGTATGAAACTCAGCTTTTCAGAATCAAAATCAACAGTTCAACTATGCCTTGTGGGTGACAATCCAGCGAACAGAACAAATCAAGCAATCTACGCAACACAGCCAGTTCGGATATTTAGAACTGCTCCGTTATGAACGTATGAATGTGTTGTGTACAGTGCAAGAGTGGCAAACCTCCATAGTTTTTTATAAAAGATTCCAAGAATAAGCATCACTTGTCTCTTGTTTGTCTCATTACTTCTGATGATCATTGCATGGCGACTAGAATATTGGTCAAGCAATAGAAAATATTTCAACATTGATGGAAATGGCTCATGTACTGGAAATTTTGTGATGATAATCGAAGAGGACATCCAACATACCAAGTTCCACTGTCAACATCCTTCCAGTGCAGGCACTCACAAAAATTTATTCATTTTAGTTTATAACACTTTGTTAACACTAGAACATGAATATGAATGAATAATGAATATGAATACATAATGTGTAGCATAATCTGGGAGTGTTTTATTTGCTTCATGATTAGCACCTCTTTTCTATTTCTGTCACTTTTGTCTGTGTATTTATGTGTATGAGCCTCGTGTGTGTGTGTGTGTGTGTGTGTGTGTGTGTGTGTGTGTGTGTGTGTGTTCAGTATATTTTCTAGTGCAGTTTGACCCCCCCTAAACATTTTTTTGTGACCCCCCGAAAATTTGGAAACAAAGTTTTTTGTACCAAGTCTGACCACCTTGTTTTTAGGAAATAATCATCGCTGTCACCAGAGATGTCTGTGTCTGTCTAAACATTCACGATATTTGCAAAATGGTGTATTTCTTCTGCCTTTCCATGACTTGCCTAGCTTGGCCATCTAAGAGTCTGCAGGTCAGCATAATATTTACCTGCTCCTGGCTGCTTTCATTAGCATATTTCATTCATCGTTTTGTTTTCTTGCACAAGAAGCTCTCCCACATTCCATCCTCCATAACCACTGAACTTCTGAAACTGTGACAGCTGAACCAATCAATGCAACTTTTTTAACAGAAAGTATAATTAATCTGCCAGACAAAGGGGCAAACAAACTACAATACAAAACATGATGCATTTTGACCTCTTTGGTCTTCTTCAGGCAAGAGAAACAACATTCGCAACAATGAAAAGGAAGAATGAGTGATCACTTATCTTCTCAAATTAGGCGCAAGATGGATGGGGGATTAATTATACTTTCTCTTCAAAAATTGTCTTTTTTTTTTTTCAATTTCTGCTAGCTGTCACCTCACTTTGAAACTATCAATCAATGCAAGGTAACAGAGCACTCACCGACTCGTACAGCAGGGACAGATGGGGTGGGTGGATGACAGTTCTGATCCAGAGGCAATCATGGGATCCTCTAGGAGGGCATCCTCCATGCCTGGGGTCTGCTGCTGCAGTGTGTCTGTTAGAGATAAAACATCAGCGTTAACCTTTGACCAGCATCCTGGATCACACAAGCCCTAAATAAAACCATGGTGTCTCTTAAAACTATGAAAAATATTCCAAAGAAAATTTACAAATTTCTTCAAAGTCTAACTCTTTGTCATCCAAATATTGTTTTGAGTGAAAAGATAAGCAAAAATAATCAGGCACATAATCTCAACAACGTCCTTCTGACTACATGGAAACTACATGACCCTTTGACAATATAAGACATTGCTTTTGACTAAAAACTCTCGATGACGTGAGACCAGGGGGCATCCTCCAGAGACACTCTTCATGCTGGCTCTGTGACTGAGCAACTGTCAGTCCAGTGAGCAATTATCGTCAGTCCAGGGCTTAGTGGGTGGTGTCCTGCATATGTCCGATCAGACCAGGCACCACTGAACACCATCACAGTGACTAGGAAGCAGTTGAGTGCCTCCTCTAGTAGGTCGCCTAATGGAGACTCGACACCGACTCTCCCCATGGATTGCTGGTTTCCTGCCTGCAACTGGATAACCCATGGGGGCGACTGTGGACAGGGGTCCGCAATGAGCGGTGTGGAGATAATGCCACTGGATTGGCAAAAAATGAGACTGTTACAAAAAAAAAAAGGAAAAAAATACTGATGTGGGGTCTCTTACTACCCATATCCCACAGAGGCTTACAGTCCCTCACCCTCTGCCAATGATGCAGGTCTTCCAAGACCCATATACCTAAAAGGCAAAGTCCCTGTGTGAAATCTGTAGGTTGTAAGAGATCAACATCAAATCCAGCTCTATCAGCTTCCCAAAGAAGAGTCACTGGTTGCCTCCTGCCTTCTGTGGACTGGTTTGGATATAACATCTCTGGACTAACATGCAAGACTATAAGAACTGTGGGTATACCAGACTGCCCAATCATCTATTACGCTACCGCATGTAACATCTCTGGACTAATATGCATGACTATAAGAACTGTGGGTATACCAGACTGCCCAATCATCTATTACACTACAGCATCTTCAAGGTCTACAGTCACAAGGTAATCAGTAAATAGAATACGAATGATCCTCAATAATACAGCACTTACTCATTTCTCCTCAAAAGAAATAACACAGAATTATCTTACTTAAGCATGCATAAATCTTCATTCTGACTCAAAATTTTGCTCTGTCTTATGCATGCAGCAATATGTTGTTTGTTTGTTTGTTTGTTTTCCTTCCCAGTGTTTCTAAGCAACCTTAAAGCCTCAGCAATACCATCCACACACACACACACACACACACACACACACACACACATATACATTAACACACCCACAAAGATAATATCATCAGCCATTTTCACAGCAAACTGATTAAAGGGAAACTCACTCCACTCTTGCTCCTGCCGATCATATGTGCTGCTTTTTGGTGTGGACGCTGAGGACCCTGATTCATTTCGTGACCTTGGCCTGACCTCAGACTGTCTGGGGGTGGAAGTGGAGGGGGCAGCGGAAAAGATGGGGGAAGCTGTCATGGGGGAGACCCCAGGATGAAGCAGGAAGGCATCGTCTCCATGTTGACTAGAGCTGGAACTAGGCTCAGCGGTGTGAACCTCTCGGCTCTGGGCAAGACTGCTGGTTGTCCTGGACATTGTGCTGAATGTGGGCTTAGCCACATTAAGGCGAAGATTGGGTTCTTCTTCTTGGCCATGCTCTTAGACATGGTCGTGGCTGGCTGCACAACTGGTGAAGATGATAACTGGAATGATGCCATCTGGGCAGAGCTCTGATGCTGCAGCTGCTGCTGCTGCTGCTGGTTTCTGTATTGGTAAACTTCCTGAAATCCTGGGTTCGTGGAGGGTCCTAATCCAAACATGTCTCCACTGGAGATGTGTTCTTCGTCCGGATAACCTGCGATTACAGGGGACTGGACACTGGCATTCTTTAACTGGCTCCCTGTCTGCTTGCTGGCTGAAGGCTGGCCAAAGGCTTCTGATGTGGCAAAGGCATAGTCAGGCTCATCTTGTGGACGCTGTGAAGATGGACTGCTGCTCTCTGTGGACTCAGGAATGTGAGGGATAAACTGTGAGGATCCAGAGTATTCTTCTGAAGATGTAGTGATTCTGGTTGACCTGAGGGTGCTGGAGTCTGACAGGGATGACTGAAGGAGCTCAAATCTGGGCAACATCATCACAGGTGGCTGCCTGCACACCTCTTCTTTAACACCCCCCTCCGATGTCAGGGCTGAGGGGGCATACAGTTCCAGTCTGGGTCGATTCTCCGACTGCTGATGAAGGGATTGAAGGAGCTCGTCATTGCTGTCATGCAGCATGGCAAACTGGTCCTGGATGTAGTTCCACATGGTCCCTTCACAGGATTCCCCAGAACTTCCCGTCTGGCCTGATGGAGACACAGGCTCCACACCCTCTGGGATCATGGATAACAGAGTGGCTAGGCATGCCATCCCACGGTGTGTTTCCTGAAACATGGATATCTTCAGGTAACAGGGCAGGTAAGGCTGGGTACTGGATAGGGACATCAGGCTGATGTTCTGCCCTTCCCATAAATCCTTGCTGGCTGGCTGTTGGAACCTGAAGATGAGGCCCTGTAGCATGCTGTGCTGCAGAGATGTTTGCCTGATGAGAATGAAGGGAACTGGTGAGGGCTGTGGTGGATACTGTTGTGCTCCTGTCACTTGAAGGCAAGTTCTTTGATACAACCTGCACGTCTGTGCTGTGCTTCTGTTCCCCCTGCGGAACCACATGAAGCTGCAGGGCATCCCCATAGATTCTGTGCAGTGTCACTCTGGTCACCGGGACAGGCTGATGATCAGACTGCTGTGATGCAACCCCTGACTCTTGACCTCCAGAAGTATGACCTTCGCCTCTGTCCTGTTCTAACTGCAGCGTGACTGGCCCCGTTTCCATGCTGCCAAGCGTGGTGCCATAGGAAGACAGCTGTGTCTGCTCAACCCCCAATTCCTTACCCTTGGGTACAGAAAGGCTGCCTTCCTCAGACTGGCTGACGGGAACAGGAGCAGGTACAGTCAGCGTGGACTTCACCCTAACTGCCGCTGCGCTGCCTCGGGCGTGTTGGGAAAGAACCTCTGACTCTCTGGCCCCGCCTGGCAACCATATCCCATGGCCCCTGAGGGAGCAGAAGACTGGCACATCCCGGCGGGGGGCGAGTCCTGTGTGTTGTGGGTGGTTTGGGAGAAGATGGGAGATGGTAGTTCTGGCCACAGTGTCGGCTGCAGGGAAACAAACCCTCTCTAACGTCATAAGCAAGATCTGAGCCTTCCCTGCTGCCTAGACAGCTTCACCTCTGACTCGTGTTGTTGCCTGGTGATGTCACCCTCTCTTGCTCCACCACCACCGTTTGTCTCCAGACTTGGCAGATTCAAAGCCACCCCGGCCCGTTTTTCTTTGTGGATTGCGCACAGGCTGTGGCGCTTTGTTTCCACCATCCCCTGTGGGGAAAGGAACAGAAACGGCAGGGTCAGACTTGCGATGCACCGGGTGCTGGCCTTGAGGGGAGTCTTGGGACTGGGTCAGGCTGGATGTTACTGGCAAAGACTGAGGACCGCTCCGTTCATCAGCCCCATGCTGAGCTGCTCTGGACTGCCGAGGGATCTCCACCACTCTTAGTACAGGCCTCTGAGGGCTGAAAGGAGATGTCTTCTCTGTGGGACTGGATGACCATGGTCTGGGTATTGAGAGAGAGGGACTCCCTTCCTGACCAGTCCTCATGGCTGTCTCTCTCTGGGGATGACTGGATGGTGCTGGTTCATGAGAAGATGCCTGCACTGTCTGGGACACTACCTGCTGGCAAGGAGCTACTTCCTGTGCAGACTGGAGTACTGCTGGAACAGGCTGGGGTGCTGCCTGAACAGGCTGGGGTGCTGCCTGAACAGGCTGGGGTGCAACAGGCTGGGGTGCTGCCTGAACAGGCTGGGGTGCAACAGGCTGGGGTGCTGCCTGAACAGGCTGGGGGTGCAAC
This sequence comes from Conus betulinus, assembly GCA_016801955.1. Taxonomy (NCBI): domain Eukaryota; kingdom Metazoa; phylum Mollusca; class Gastropoda; order Neogastropoda; family Conidae; genus Conus; species Conus betulinus. The sequence goes on along the minus strand of JADBJO010000792.1, from coordinate 171,919 downwards.
AGGCTGGGGTGCCGCCTGAACAGGTTGAGATGCTGCCAGGTGGGCCTTGCTGACAGAGGTTGCAGCACCATGGGAGGTGGCAGAATTGGTGACAGCGGCATGCTGGGCAATGGAGAAGAAGGAACTGGCCTGGTCTGAAAGCAGCATACACACACACATAGCAAATACAAATATATGTGTGCATTCAAGGTCTAAGGCCTTTTGCCTGAAGATTTTCCCAGGCTACTGGAATATCACCAAAATAAATATCACATATGCTGATCAACTACTGTACTCCCTAGGGCTCCTGACGACCAACTCTTTGCACAAATTTCATGCTTTAGAGCTCTGATTCACTCCTTTCATTTTCAATGCAAGTTTGAGATTACTTTCTGAAATTCTATGTATTTGATAACTTTTAAAACTGCAGTATTTTTAGTTTCCGAAAATGGAAGTGAATGGTAAAATTGGACATTTCAGTCATCAGCTGCAAAGTTTCTCATACTGTGGGATACTGGACATGAATGTCCACATACAAGTGAGTGATCTAAAAAACTACTGCGTTGAACACAACACTGTGCTAAAAGTAGACACAGGTGTCATAATTGGTAGACTTTCCCATGCAGCACTCTGCTAGTTTTGATTATAGAAGACGCTGTCAAGAAAAATGTTTTTGTCTCTCACCTTAACTTGCACACTGATCATGGCATGGGTAAAGTGTTTCCAAATCGGGATTAAAAATACCTCTTACAAATTGAAAACAGAGAGTGAAGCAGCCCTCCAAACATTTCACACACACACACACACACACACACACACACACACACACACACACACACACACACACACAGAGTACTCTATTTCTATGCAAACGGCAACAAAATTTTAACAAGTTTTACATCCCTAAGTCAAGCTGATGCAAATGAAACAAAATGCTGAGCATGCACACCTATGTGCACTTAATATCTAAGCATTTCAACTCATTTATTCATTAACTTTTCCTGGCACTCATTACCAAATATCATAAACGTAACACATCCTTACATTTTCCTTGTAAATAAAAATATGCTGCATCTTTCATACCTCTCACGGATTTAAGCCTCATAAGCTGCTCAAATGCTCTGCAATGAGCAATCTGATCCATGACATAAACCCCAGTGCCAACAGTCCACACACAAAAAAAAATTCAGTGTCTGGCTACCATATGGGCCCCTGCTGGAGGACATCCCACACAAGGTTGCTTTAATCATGTTCAGAGTAATTCAAATCAACAAACCATCTGATAAGCTGTTTACAAAAGTCATATTTACACATGCACAAACACACATTACAGTCACGCTGCGAAAAAAAGAATATTCCTTGGTACTTTCATTGCTTGTTTATTGCTTTGTTACTTCTCTAACATACATCTGTTTTCTGAGTTATCTGATGGTTAGTTTTTCACATTCCATCTACACATTAATATTTCATGCACGCACACTAATACAACACACCAATAACCTATGGAATCAATAATTAACACCACTGTAAGAAAGATGGAAGCTGCTACCTATAACACCACACAATGAAACACTCACCCAGCAGTTTGAATGCATGATGCGACAGAATCTGCTTAGCTTTTGGTCGAATGGCCTTGTCCTTAACCAGACAGCAGGCCAGGGAGATCGCGCACACTCTCTTTCACATCTGCTGGTAAGTCGTCCAAGGGGGGAGGCTTGGACCAGATCTGAAAAAGGTTGAATTTGGCAAATAATGAAGAAGTTCTAAATGACATGAAGAAATACTGTACGTAGATTCCACTGCCTTCTAAATGAATGCCTTCCAACTGGGAAAAAAGTTCTGAATCAAGCTGTTGCAAGTGTATATGAACACCTATTGGCACATCCTTTTCTGGCAAGAATGAATTAGCACCGCACACACACACACTCATATACAGTGTTACACATACATTCATACATGCTAAACTGATGCCAAAAATGAACTACAAAAGTCAAAACACTGCTCTTCTTTCAAAGTTTTGGTCACTGGTATAAGAGACTGAAAAGTTGGGGGTCAGGATGGAGATCATGGCCTTGTTCAAATGTCCTAAACTTTCAGTTCTGCACCCTTTACATCCAAGGAGACAAAAACATAAAGACACATATTTTAGACATGCACACAAATTTGCATTTAATGTCTGTGCCTCTGCAGATGAAAAAAAGAGTAGATTTGTACAATACTCCCTGCTCTACTAAATACATTGTTCCTTGTCAAAACTTTGCAGGCTACAGCAAGTTAGCTAGCTCTCTTGATACAGTTTCCCCTTTTCCTTTTCTGCATTTATATGACAGAGTCATGAACAACTTCTTTCAACTTAAGTATTTTAGAGTTCTTTTTTTAAACAACTTCTGCTTGAGAATTTTACCCTGAAAACATATGTCATCACTGTTTTACTCATTAAACTTTTTCTGAATCATTTATTCTGAGGCCATATACTTCATATAACACTTGCAGCCAATCCATTTGGGACTGCCTATAAAATCTGAAATTCAAAAGAAATGTAAAAGCCAGAGCTTTCGTCTTCACTGAAAATTTTAACTTTGATTCGCACCAATACTGTAATAAAAATAAACTCAAAAGTCACACACACACAACCCCCCCCCCCCCCCAACCTCACTTTATACGGGACACAGTAATGAAATGATAAGTTATAAGAGTTTGTTTCATCATGTTTAAAGTGACCATGAAATTTCACATTTTGTTTCATTCTATATTTCAGAACATGAACACACACCTACAGAGACCAACACTCAGGCAGAATCACAGATACACAATTCATACACTCATTCATGTCATACTTTCACTCCCAATTGCACATGCTATCTCTCCCACATAGACAACACACTCACAATATAATTCAAAATAGCAGCATCAGGGAATCGTGTGATCCAAGGCGGACTGCCGCTCAGCATGTGAATTAGCACACATGCTGATGCCCACAGATCTGAAGTGAAGCCATGACCCTCACTGGCCGCTTTTTCTGGACTCCAGTGGGCAGGGGAGCCGACTGGAAAGCGATTGGGTGGGGTATGGTCGTGTGGAATCTGTTGGGCAGCACCAAAATCTGCCAGAACAATCTCGGTAGTGCCGTCTCTGAGGAGCAGGTTGTCCGCTGTAATTCACATTTTTCAAACTGTGATTGTCTGTCATAGCTATTCATTATGAAAACAAAACAAATAACATGAATCTGTTCGGAAAAAAAAAAAAAAAGGTATGGGGAAAAAAAAAAAAAAATCACATTTCACAAATAAAGGAAAAAACAGGAACAAAATTAAGACACATTCAACAAAGGAATTATACTGTTGTAGGATTGTATAACATTTTGTATGCTCAGTAATGTGCACGCTTGATATGTATTTCAGAGTAGCATGTGTGTGTGTGTGTGTGTGTGTGTGTGTGTGTGTGTGTGTGTGTGTGTGTGTGTGTGTGTGAGAGAGAGAGAGAGAGAGAGAGAGAGAGAGAGAGAGAGAGAGAGAGAGTGTGTGTGTGCGGAAGTGTGTGTCTGTGTATGCATGTCTGTGTATGCGTGTGTGTATGTGTGTGCATGCATGTGTGTGTGTGTGTGTGTGTGTGTGTGTGTGTGTGTGTGTGTGTGTGTTTGTGTGTATTCAGGTAATATATAAAATGATTTGCACATTTTTTTTAATGGTTAGCCCATATGTGGATGATTCTTTTGACACATTATTGGCGTGTGTGTGTGTGTGTGTGTGTGTGTGTGTGCGCGCACTTTTGCAATACTTCGTTTATGTTTGTTGGTATTGTGGTGTGTGTGTTTGCATTTACCCTTCTTTTTGTGTGGATTTAGAGTGAATATATACTGACACAAAATCAAACAAAAACACAAAACCATCGACCTGATTTTGCGTAATGACAAAACTGATAAATCTACCTATTTTCAAACACCATGTCCAAACTGATCTGACATCTACACGACATAAACATCAAGGAGGATAACTTGTATAGTCTTTGGGTTTTTTAGGAGGCTAGTAAGCTCCCCCTCTCACCACTAAAATTTTTCAGGGATTTCTGATTGCGATGCAATGTGCCACTCCAAGTAGATGTAAGGCACTTGTTTGGACAGGTACAAATGAAAAACCAACCTTTCAATTGACAAGTGGAGTCAGTGCTCATGATTGACAGGGAGCAGGACTCTACAGAGTCCACAGAGACTTTTCCTTTTTCAGAATGGGATCACAGGGAAGGGGGATCCAGAATCCCTCGAACTGTGTAGTACTCTCAATCCCCACATTCCTCTATGAATGTGAAGTGTGGACAGTGTACCAATGACATGCCAAGAAGCTGAATCACTTCCACTCTAACCTGCCACCAAAGATTGTTGAACATAAAATGGCAGGACATAATCTCAGACACTGAGGTGCCTGACCAAGCAGACGTGCTGAGCACCATTCTGATCCTGTCTCAGCTTTGAATGGCAGGTCATGCAGCCACATGTCAAACCACCAGCTACCCATGACACTCTTCTATGGTGAGCTGCAACGAGTGTGTTCCCATGGAGGCCAGAAGAAACTTTTTACAGACACTCTCAAAACATCCTGGGAGCCGGAACAGCTCAGTTGGTAGAGCGCCTGACTCGTAATCTTGGTGATCCTGGAGTTGCGGGTTCGAACCTCCGCCGGGGAGTTTCGGTACAGGGGGATTTTCCCCTCCGAGTTAACATTGGTTCTGACTCCATTTCCCATACAGTCCTTCAAATGAGACTATAAAAACGAGGTTTCGTGTGTGAACACACGCATAATATCTTGCACACACGTAAAATCCCATCACCAACATTCGGAAGAGAAGGCCAGTTTGGCCGTTGGTATGGATGACACATTACACATAGCATGCACCCTGAGTGAGAAATGGAAAGAATGAAGGAAGTAAGGAAAATGAGTGATTGATATTGAATGATACTGACTGGATGACACGGGAAACGACTGAATGAAGCGCCAGCTGGCAGCTCTTCAGTCGGCACTACCCAGGTAGGCAGCCCATTGTGTAAACGAGTGTTGATTGTAAAGCGCTTAGAGCTTGGTCTCTAGTCGAGAATAGGCGCTATATAAGTATTCATTATTATCATTATTATTATTATTATCCTTGAAAACGTTTAACATCAACCCTGACACATGGGAACAAACAGCCAAAGATTAATCTAAATGGCACCACTCTATCCACAAAGGCGCCAATTTATGTGAAGAAAAAGAAAAGGACAGCTGCAGCACAACAAAAGAGATGGGCAAAGGAAAACGCGCTCCAGCAATCAAAAGCAGGTCTTCCAAATCACCTAAGCTGTCACCGCACATTCCATGCAGGCATCTGCTTGATCAGCCACCTGCATATCCACAAATCATCTCACTACCCCTCAACCCCAAGGTGGATGGTGGTCTGACACTTGAGCTACATGGCCTGCCATTCAAAACTGAGACAGCATCAGGATGGTGTGGATGCTCGGCAGGTCTGCTTGATCAGGCACCTCAGTGTCTGAGATTATGTCCTGCCATTTTATGTTCAACAATCTGAGGTCAACTTGACTAATAAACATCCACTCTCAACACACACACACAAACACACCCAGCCCCCCAGCAAACTCCCCCTCCCCCCTACCCTCTTCGCCATCCCTTCTCCACCACTTTTCTTCCCTTTTTTCCTATCCACTCCTGTCCCTCACAACTGATCTAGAGATGCAAAAGCCAGAAGCAGGACCAGCACAGTGCCTTACCCTTAATGTCTTCATGCAGCACCCTTTGGTCTGCAGGTAGGTCAACACTTGGAGCAGCTGGCGGAAATAGTTGAGTGCAGTCCAGTGACTCAGCCGCCTTCCCACAAGCCACTGCTCCTTGATCAATGCGGCCAGACTGCCACCTGATCACCGATACACCCATGAAAATGTTAATATTGAAAAAAAAAGGGGGGATTGTTTTGTCTGAGGTAGAGCAGGTGTGCATGTTGGGGGAGTGGGGAGTGTGTGTGTGTGTGTGTGTGTGTGTGTGTGTGTGTGTGTGTGTGTGTGTGTGTGTGTGTGTGTGTGTGTGTGTTTGCGTGAGGTAGACAGAAAGAGTAGTGCGTTGTGTTTTGTATGAGTGTGCATGCATATAAGAGAGGGAGAGGGAGGGAGAGGGACGAGAGAGAGAGAGAAAGAGAGAGAGAGAGAAGAGAGAGAGAGAGAGTGAGACAGAGAGAGAGAGAGAGAGAGAGAGAGAGAGAGAGAGAGAATGAGTTTGTGTGTACACGTCATGGCTCCTATACCTTAAAAAAAAAATCTACAAAATTTTTGCAGCAAGCACACATCATGGGCCTGCCCTTATGTACATAGAAAGAAGTTCCTCAGCATTTTGACTGAGCGTGTCTCCCACCACTCAGTTCTGTTCTACACTTTCAACTACCATTCATGTAAACAGGAATGAAATGGAAAGGATGTAAAGCCTTTTAAAAAAAAGTGCACCAACCGGTTGCAAAGAAGGAGGCTTTTTCTGTTTCACTACATTTTTCAGGTTTCTTTCCCACTCCCTTTCTCTTATTGCACGGTTATAATCATCAAGAAGACATCAAAAATGAATCTCACTATCATGGGCTATAGCCTCTATACAGTCAAACCATCCATCAATCAATCTGTCTTTCTCTCTCCATCTACACTTGTATCCATTCTGATACTTTCTGCTGTTGTTGTTGGTTTTCTTTGTTGAAATATGTTGTTGTATACAGATACATTCTATGTGCACTTTCACCATGTCACATTGTGAAATGTACATCATGCCAATTTTGCACTCTACAAAAAGATGTGTAGCTTAGAAAAGAAAAGAGCTTTTTCAAAGAGGTAAAAATAAAATTCTTCTGGTATGTCCAATACCCAGACTTTAAGCCTGCATAGCCAGCATTAAAAACACACACACACACACACACACACACACACACGCACACACACACACACAGAACACCACCACTACCAAAAAAACCCCGAACTAAATTATAGTTGACAGACTTTATCCCACAAAAAGGCTAGCCAAAATTTTGGCTAACACGAATGGTCTGAGATCCTACAGCATTATTTTCTTAACTTGAAATTCAGTAGACCCTGAAAATCAAACTGCACTCCTCCCAACAAGGGGTAAAATGAACTCAACTGGATCTCACCCAACACTACTGTGACTGCACCTGTCATGACTGAACTGTGCTACGGGCCTGAGTGCATTAGGCACAATGATGGTAAGTAAAACAGGGGAAACTCTTGTGGGCTTTAGTGAGGACCACTAATTAACAAATGCTGGTCAGCGTTCTGACTAGTGAAAACTTATTTCAAAACTGACACTTTCTGAATGTGTCCACTAAGATGGCTAGCCTGTTGCTTCAAACCACACTACCCACCACAAAGGCACTAGACATAAATGACGTAACTGCCATGCCCATGATACAGTGAACCTTAAACAGTCCACTGTAGTCTCAGGCTATGGGACTTACACCCTTACATCTATGACCCCCTCCATGCACAGACTCAATTTTGATGGTTCTCAAGGTTGCTGTAGAAAGGTTTCATTGTAAAACTTGTCTTACTCACCCTCTCTGACACCATGGGAAAAAGGCGGTGCAAACAATACACACAACAAAAACGAGTAGGTCGACCCCCCAACGTCCTGTACCCCTAGGGGAACCTGCGACAGTCGATCTGGGTAGGTCGACCGTCTTATGTATGGACACGGCCGGCGTCAAAACCCGGTGTGGCCATACGCCCAGAATTATAGCCATGCTCGTGGTCCTGCCGCGACATGACTATAAAACTGTGTCCTGAGTTAGAAGGATGCTCCTTGTGCAGGGGTGTTTAGCTATGGTTTGACATGGTACAGTATACAATGCCAAATCAACTCCTGACAACAAATGGGCACAGCCAACTCACCATCTATGAACTCGGCGAACATGTAGATCTTCTCTCCGTGCCGGATGGCGCCATAAAAGCGAACAATATGGGAGTGATCCAGCTCGCTCCAGATGTCCAGTTCCTGTCCTCATAGTGCAGAATATGCACCTGTCCACAGAACAATTTTTCTTCTTCTTTTCTCATTTGCCTCCCATTATTCCTTATTTAAACATAACTCATTGGAGAAATAACCTCTACAAATGTAAACATGCTCACCACTAGAACTACAGGATGCTTTGGTGGCATGTAGGCCAATGTGACCATAGTTAGTAAAAATGGGATGTTCCACTAGTTAAAAGTTTGTAAGAAGTCTTACTACTGAATCACACCCAAACTGGGTTAAAGCGTTCTGTACAGTCAGGTTTGTGAAAGATTGTGATGAAAAAGAACACAGTGACACACATTCGAGCCAGCTTGTCTGGGGTGCTGTTTATGATGTTCTGAAAACCTTTATTAATATGTGCACAAAATCATTCATGTCTGAATCCTTGGTGGAAGTATTCCCACATAAATGTTGGGGGGGGGGGGGGCAGTCAGGTGTGGGAAAGTATGGGGATGAAAGGGAAGTGTGTGTCTATTCTCTTGTGCATGTATGGTTTATGTGTGTGTTTAAGATGACTTGAAAATAGTGCAGTCTTCATCATTTTATCCAGGGTTTGTCTGCAGATATAGGGTAGGTCTACTGAATTCTGACAACTCAAGGTGCAAGAGTATTTACATGTTGAAGAGAAATACTGCAGACTAATTAAATCATTCGTGAAAACGGCAATTGCTGATAATGCAGAGCCACACTCTGATATAGAGTTAAATGAGTTGCCATGAAAAAAAAATTAGACAGCTGAGGTTTAGGCAGGTAAAAAACAAAAGAACACAAAATCTCTGAAGGTAACAGCATCATGTCCTGCTCCCTAGCCCACTCCCTCTCATCCTACCTCCCTCCCCCTCTCTTTCTGTCACTCTTAAGATCAGATGCATTGACAAATGACAACATGAATGTTGGTCCTTAACACCATCCTAACTACTCTCTGTTTCTGAAGCAACAAACCACAGACCATATCTAACTTTCATGCAGCTGTTATTAGAACAGAGCCACACACACACACACACACACACACACACACACACACACACGCGCACATACACACACACACACACACACACGCACATACTCACGTACACACATAAAAAATAAACAAAACCTCCCCTAAACAAGAAAGATCACCCACCTTCTTGCAGCAGAACTTGAAGTTGGAGGAGCGGTCAATACACAAGTGACACTTGCCGGTCACTCCGTTTCCTAAATGGACCAAGCGCTCCCACTGGTGGTGCTTCTGGTAGCGTGTGTGTAGGATCTTCAGCTGCTTCTGGTGTGGCAAGAGGTAAAAAAAAAAAAAAGGGAAAAAAAAAAAGAAGGAAGAAAAAAATCAAACATGGTCAGAGCATTAGTCTGGGGTGTGCATCGTGTGATGTGTAAACAATGTAGCTTTTATATGCTTATAATTACCAAGAACAAACTAAATGTAATGTCTTCAAAGCCAAAGTAACTAGAAACAACTGAAACACTGAGAAAGATTGACAAACGTAACAGCCTCAGTACTACGAAATAATAAGAAGTAAACTAATTTGATGTCTGAGAATGCTGATCTTGGACAATAAGGAATAACAAATATATATCAAACTGAAGACTGGAGATGAGTTATTGATGTGACAAACACTGTTTCAATTTTCAATGATGGTTAGAAGCACAGACAAAAATCTACACAGATCAATCCAAACAATGGCATGCCCTTCTCAGGTAAGGTAAGGTAATGTCGCTTATAGCTCAGCCGACTGCAAAGGGCCATATCAGGGCTGTCACTGCGTTCAGTCAACTCACAAACTCACAAGCAGACCTGCCAACCCCCTAAGAGACCAATGAGTAAGAATTGAAGCTCAGTGAGGCAGAAATGTGTCATTTCAGAGAGCTAAGAGTAATCAAGCGCGACACCTACCTTTTTTCAAAAGAACACGATGTGATGAAATTATTCGCAGTTTTTATGAACTTTACTTTTCTTCAAAAACAAGCTTTCTTTTAAGTGTCACAAGAAATCTTTACAAATTATGAAAATATAGAATACACTGGAAACACACACATATACGAACATATGCAATGACACCTTTGTTCTTGCCAGTCATCACATTTGTATTATCACAAACCAAGGACAGGCAGTTCTGCCATGGCACACCAAGGCTTAGACAGTGCGCCAGAAACAACCTCAAAAATGTTCTCCCCTGTTGCTGATTCTGTGCATGTGGGATTGGCTATCAGCTCAGTGGTGACTGTGTCATTTTTTAAGTATCGCGCCACCCCAGGAAAGAATTTGTCCCCCCCCCCTCCACCCCCTTCCTGACTTCCATCAGTCCCCAACACAAACGGTCCATTCTGCAGTCCCCCATGGCAAGGGTCCTCACAATGTGTGCTGTCTTTGCTCGACCGCTCTCTTGAACTGTTTGGCGATCTCCGAATCTGAGAACGCTTATTTAAAAAGCTGGGATGCATAGTCGGCTGCACAAAGAGTGATGTTGTGCTCGACGAAAAATCCGGCCACCAACGCTTCAGCCCGAATCACCCTTTTCCTCATTTCATCCTCTTTTGAGGTGTCTACACTCTGAAAAAAACTGTGTGATGCTAGAAGAATTCGGCGCGTTAGAGGAATCGATGTGCTTGCGTGACTAAAGGTGATGCTTCACATCCACCATCCCGCCATGGGAAATTGTGAAGTCCAGTTCGCAAGTGGTACACCGTGCACAATTTACACCTTTAGCCGAAGGTGGTATGCAGGGGAACTTTTCTGAGTATTCCTTTCGGGACTTTTGACCAAAGTTTTTTTCTTTTTTGCATCTTGTCCAGAACTTTCTGCTCCACGTTACGACATTTTCATAGCTACAGCTTCAAAAGAACGCCAACTTTGCTGAATGGTAAAGATGGTGAAACGAACTGCGCATAACCGGAAACGCGATTTTTTCGTTTTTTTTTTTTTTTGTTGAAAACTTTCAATGTGTAATATTTTGGCTAAATGCGTAAGGGCGTAAGATTTATCACTTGGGCGTAATAAATTACGCGAAATGCGTAATGGTTGGCAGGTCTGCACAAGTGATGTATACGATATACATGAAAAAAAAAACAAAACCCCCCCCCCCCCCCCCCAAACTCAATCACACAACCCTTTAAAACACACCACAAGCTTTAAATCTCTTTCCTCAACTGTTAACTCTTCAAGGCCTACTCTACAAAGAGGACTGTCCATCAAAGCTACAGCAGAACATATGAAAAGGCATGTCTGCATGGGTTTTGCCTGACCTTATAAATGTGAAGAATGACGCCCTCCTCGCGGTGCTGGTACTGGCAGATACCGCTGGCCTTGCACCTGTCCCGCTCTTGCCGCCAGTTCCGCACCACCAGCTGAAGCTGATGCCGGTTCCATACACCACTTCCCCAATGCCAGGAGTGCCTGCATCGACACACACCTTTCATTCATGTGTGCTTTAGTCTTTTGTTACACAGATGCATGCACAAACATGCATGCAGGCACATTGGGATGCAAAACATGCACCAAACTAATGACATACACATCCAGGAAAAAAAGCATGTATAGACGTACAAACACATCCTCGCACACAATCTCCTCTTACACACACCATCCCCTAAGAACAGACATTACACACAGAAGCATCAACCACATTCACATCACCCTCCTTACCGACTGGGTGCATCTCCACGGACAGAGTCTGCTCCCCTTGGATGAAACGATCACCCATTTCTGGCATGCTCACGGTTCCCTTCATGCCATACGTTTTCTGCGTGGCGTAAGGGTCGTCCGTGACATTCCTCAATGCGGCTGCCTGCTGCTGTTCCTTCTGCCGTCTGTCAAACATGCGGATATATTCCATGAAGTCTTCCTCTTCTTCTGGTGTCTGGGGGCCTGGCGAGGGAACGTGTTGGGTAGATTGAAGTGAGGGACATCAGCAGCAGCAGCAGCAGCTGCCTGGTCTGACCCTTCACTTTGGGCAGGGTACTCCGGAGGGGTGGGAGAAGGGTAAGGGGAGCCAGGTTCTTCTGGAATGGTCTTCTGGGGGACCACCCTTTGGCTGGGGCGGCGGCTCAGCTTGCTGCCTGAAGTGGCCTTGGGCATGACGCCAAATGACCCCCGGGGTGATCAGCAGGTGCCTGGTGATCCGGCAAACAGACAGGATCTCTGTCATGTGACCTCCTGCCAGGTTCATCACTTGGTGCAACGTCTCCATGAGAAGGGTAGGGTCCCAACTCCTCTTCACTGATGCTCATTGGTGCCGGGACCTCACTCTCAATGCCCATGTCAAACAGCAGGACAGGGCAAGGGCAGCGCTCAAATATTTCCTCACTTGGTCCACATCTGTCAAACACAACAGTGAGATCAACAGAATACTTCCCCAAAAAAACAGTTATGAGCAGATCTCTTGCTCTGCATTTATAAATACATAAATGGCCAGGGAAACAGAGAGGCAAAACCCCCCCCCCCCCCCCCCCCCCCCCCCCCCCCCCCCCCCCAGCAAAAAGACTACGTACAATCACACACAACCATATAAATGGAAGACTGCGCAGGCATGCACGTGAACTTACTGCACCCTTAATCACAGAAATGTATTGCACAAATGCTTACAAACACATGTACATCCACATACACTTTTGAAAGTATTTTCTTAAAATGAAAATCTATTTCTGTGTGTGTGTGTGTGTGTGTGTGTGTGTGTGTGTGTGTGTGTGTGTGTGTGTGTGTGTGTGTGTGTGTGCGTGCACGCTTCTACACCTGTGCATGCGTGAGTGTGTGTGTGTGTGTGTGTGTGTGTGTGTGTGTGTGTGTGTGTGTGTGACTGCCTGTGCTTGCATGAGTCAGTGTGTGTGTGTGTGTGTGTGTGTGTGTGTGTGTGTGTGTGTGTGTGTGTGTGTGTGTGTGAGAGAGAGAGAGAGTGTGTGTTAAATAATCTATATGCACAGTCAAACATTTGCAGCCCTTCCCTTCAATCATCTCCACCGAGCTGTTCTCCCTCCCCTCCCCCACTACCACTTCCTAACAACATAACAAAGTCCCTCTGTCTCACTCCCCAAGCGCTCCTTTAGTTCAAATCTCTCTCCACCTCCTCAAAACCCACCTTGACCGTGGTGACCGTCACAGCACCACCTCCAGCAAACATGCGTGCTGTCCTTATCCTGCGACACACATTCCTCGCGGACTCCACCCTCTCCTCTTCCTCCTCCTCGTCCTCATTCGTCCAGCTGGACTGGCAGTCCAGGATATGGAAATGGACCAGTGTGAAGAGCTGCCGACACAAATCGCATGCTTCCCCGTGTGCTGCCATGGAGAAATGGGACAGGAGCGAATGGAGGATGGCGCAGGTGCAGCAGGCCAGGTCATCGTCTGTCGGAGAGGTCACGCTGCGTGTGTCGTGCAGACACAGCCTCATGCAACGGTTCAGCTCCCCTGCCCCGCTGGACTGGCGCAATGTGTCCATGCCTTGGCCCTAAAAAAAAAAAAAAAAAAAAAAAAGTGTTAGCTGCTCAGCCTGTGCAGCGCAAATCCTTCTTTGTCAGCGACAAAAAGTGCTATCTTTTACATAAAGCAGAACATTTTGTCTAGACCAAAGTATATCACATTTTGTCTTGAGCAGAGAGTACTGTAAAAATTTCATCTTAAAAGCATACATTGCATTTTGTCTGAAGCTGAGAATTCAATAACTTTTTTGTTAAGAGAAGAGCATTTCACTCAATTTTATTTTCAGCTGAGCTTATAAATATATTTCTCCCTTGGCAAAACATCAAGTTAAAAATTCTGTCAAGAGCAAAGCATAATTATAAATGTTATTTCAAGCAAAGCATGTAACTAAATTTTGCCTCATACAGAGTTACTCTAAATCTCGTCTTCCCCTTCCCTCCTTCCTCCTCCCCCAACTCTTCTCCCTTAAGCCAATGAGGATATGAAGGGGGGGGGGGGAGGGGGAATGCACAATGTGTTATCATGATTCTCATCAGCTATTACAGGTGGGTTTTTTTTTCAATCCAGGAGGCAAAAAGAGAACCAACAGAAAGAGTAAAAGGCAAATACTGAAGAGCTCCTCTCAATAATCCCCAACAGAAAACTGTGAATAAAGGAGGAAGCTTTCTGGGTAGGCAAGTCTAGTGTAGGTGAAAAAATTTCAGATAAACAGGCGTTTAGAGAAGAGAAGCGTTCATTCAGATAGACTTTACAGGGGAAGTTTCATTTTCACTGTCACTGGAAACTGATTCTAACCTTTGTTTAAAATTTCACCCGTTAATTTGATCTGGTCAAAAAGACTCATGGGATGGGACTGGCAGCTTTCAAGAGCTATCGCCACAGGCTCAGATGGAGAAGTTTCGCTTTTGTATATGTCAGCGCTTAAAGATCTAAGTTTTTCAAGGACTAAGAATGGATGGCTGTTTTGATTGGAGTTGCGTATAAAGATCAGTTAACTGAAGACAGACATAAGCTTTCTTGGGAGTCATGTGTAGCACAGACCACCATTTTAAAATTGCAAATCCTTCACAAGACTGAAAATACTTCGTGGGCAGTTTTAAATTTCAAACACATGAAAACAAAAGTATGAACCTACAGACAGGAGAGTCAATACATGCTTACAACAGACCATAACAAAAAGAAAATATAAAATACCTCGTAAGAAGATTTCTTTACTGACAAGCAGATTCCCTAAAATTATTCCCTTAATACTTTCACAAATTGCCTCCTTGGATAGTTCAGTAATTGCGGCACACACATATTCAAAGAACTCTTAACCAGATTTTACTTCCTCATATCCTAGTAAAAGAGAAAATAATTTTATATGATCCTTTTCTAAACACACTAATATGATTCCTGACCAGCAAAACCTACATCTTCTTACATTCATAAAGAAAGCGTTAACATTTACATCTTTTTTTTGAAAACATTCTGCTGACTCACTTCTGACCAGCAAAACCTCCCTTACAAAGCAGTTTGACAAAACAAATCCATAAAATCTCCCTTACAAAGCAGTTTGACAAAACAAATCCAAAAATCTCCCTCACAAAGCAGTTTGACAAAACAAATCACTAAAATCGCCCTTACAAAGCAGTTTGACAAAACAAATCAATAAAATCACCCTTACAACGAAGTTTGACAAAACAAATCAATAAAATCACCCTTACAACGAAGTCTGACAAAACAATCAATAAAATCTCCTCTTACAAAGCAGTTTGACAAAACAAATCAATTAAATCTCCTCTTACAAAGAAGTTTGACAAAACAAATCAATTAAATCTCCCTTGCAAAGCAGTTTGACAACAACAAAAAAAATCAATAAAATGTCCTCTTACAAAGCAGCTTGACAAACCAAACAAAAATGATTATTAAAGTTCCACAGTCCCAAAGCCTGTAAAGACATGAACCGCTAAAGATTCAGTGTTAAAGGCATGGCAGCATGGAAGGTAGCAGTGCCCACCCTTCTCCTTTTGCTACTAACCTTTCCTTAATTCAGTCATACACCCACTTACTGCTGGGTGGATAGAGTGTTTTCAGGCCTTGTAAATCAAACCATACATAACTGCCGGGAAATTCAACTGCCCTAACTCAATTTTTTTTGCGTTTTTGAGATTTTTGGTCTATCATAAGAGTAGGGCCAAGAAGCATAATGAAGCCAAGTCCCAATCACATTATCCTGAAACTAAGCATGCTGTAATAAAAATACTTGTACCATAACTCAGCTCGCAGTATATCTTGTGGGATAAATAATCAGGTTTTTTTTCATCTCTTGTGAAATTTCATTTTCAAACTTACCGCAGTTGTATTTCCGGGCAGTGACATGTGGTTTGATCTTTTGACCATCAGCTCTGCAGTCTAGTGCTTTATCCATTCAACTGCAGGTCTGTGCACCAATCTATCCCACATCCCTAATCCTAAAAAAAAAAGCCAGGTTCCATCCATTTTCAAGAAGATTGAAAGCTTTAACAAAGCAGTTTCAAAACTCAAGGGAGTCTAAGGGAACAACTAAAGGAGAGTAAGAAACCCACGAGTCAGAAAACACCAGAAACAAACAAAATATACACACACAAATCTGTAATGTTAACCCATCACACACTAACTCCACAGTCAAATAACAGCAAACACAAGGACTCACAGCTTGTCCCAGACAGTGACAAAGCTGCTCGTTGGAGATAGCCCCATGCTGCTTCTTCCGGTATTTGTGGTTCCTGCGTGGTGCCGTCTTTCGCCCACCGGGGTCGGTAGATAAGGGCAAGGAATCAGGAACATTCCTGGTGGGAGGTCTTCTGTCATCTCCATCTCCTCCACTGCTGCCTCCTCCACTTCCACCTCCACCGCTGTTTCTGGTCTTGGGACGTGCCCCTCCCCATGACTGTGCTCCACCTGCTCCTCCCTGGAAAACATTAGCAGACCTACGATCCAAAAAATATCCACTGGGGTATTCCTCAATGTTCAAATTCAAAGGAACAACAAGACAATCAAAACTAAAATATGTGTCAGATCAAAACATCTCTATTCATAAAGCAGACACATGTAAACTATCAGGCTCTCCAGCTAATTAAGTAAAATGAGATGATAATGTGTAACATGCACCTTGCCTATGTGTAAAGAACGAAAGCAACAATAAATTTGTCCTTGGTAAAACTCTGTTGGAGAATCAGTTTCTAGTGGTTAACAAAAACAGAAGCACTAAGCAGACATGTTAATTTGAAAAAAAAAAAAAAAAAAAGGTGGCATCAATACCACTGTCATACACACTATGTTAACTCATTCTGTACTAGCCATTGTAGCCCCTTACTTCCCCCAAAACTGACCATTTATATATATATATATATAAATCTTTTTTAGTCATCAAACACACACATCACACACACACCACACACACACACACACACAGAGACTTGTGATTTCTTTCAAGTTATGTTTATAAATAACTGAGAAACCACAAACAATATCGTTTATAAATAACTGTGAAACCACAAACAATATAACAAAGTTATTTTTCTATTTATTTTTGGTAAAACAGTATGCATGGCAAATAAAATCAGGGTGGTGCACACCCTGTGAACAAAAAAATTTACATTAACTGGTTTTATGCCCTGAAATCATTCAAATGTTTCCAACAATTCAAGGGCTTCAGTCACATTAACGACGATTTGTAGCGTTTCTATCACCACTCTTCTTTGACGGTGTAACAGACGACGCCACGTTGCCACATCAAGCCAAACCGAGCTGGTCACATGGTGTGAAAAGCACCTGCTCACGAGCATTCAGCTGGCAAAACCAAGTACCAGTACGCCTGCACTTTAATTAGTATGCAGGAGCTAGCTGTAACAAGTAGTTTCGTACAAAAGGTTCACCCACTTCAGAGAAAAATTCATATGCGGGTCCTTAGTATATAAAGGTTGTAAACATAAGGACTGGATAACGGTCCTTAGTATAGAAGAGTTAAGACAACAGCATGAATTCTACATAGAAAATCTAACATGCTGACGAAATTCTGTGTGTGTGTGTGTGTGTGTGTTTGTGTGTGTGTGTGTGTGTGTGTGTGTGTGTGTGTGTGTGTGTGTGTGTGTGTGTGTGTGTGTGTGCATGTGTGTGTATGCATGTGTGTGTTAGTCAGTTCTACTATGAGTTGCTCTGACAATAAATTGGTTTAAGTCAGTCAGTGCATGTGTGTATTTTTTTTTTTTTTTTTTCTGTCATCTTACATGCCACTTTGGTGGCAATACTCCCACACTTACTCACTCCATCTCCCCATTCACAAGAGTAGTCACTATTACAGTCGTCGTGCTCCAACCACCAGAGACACTGCACTGCCTCAAAGTCACTTTGGTGGTGTTCAGTGCTGCCTGTTCTGACCAACCACAAGCAGTACACCACCTGCTAAGCCCCTTACTGATGACAATATATGCAAAATGCATAGCCAGAACGAGTGAACGCTCCCTTCTAAAAGGTGCCACCAAATCCCTCCAAAGACATTTCATGAACCATCCCACAATAGCAATTTCTATGCAAGTTCACCACCGCCATAGATGTGGAGAGAAAAACCGAAACTGAGGAGATATGATCATGAAGTTTCCAATAAAATACAAATTACAACACTATGACTTCTTAGCATGTAAATTAATAAAAACAGACAAGAATATAAATTTGAGCCATCACTCACAGCACTGGAGGAATTTGCTGAGTCACATTGCCATTTCCCTGGCCCTGTGAAGTTCCATGAGGACTTTCACCTGCTCTCTTTGCCCCCCAACAACCTCTCCCTGCACATCCAGCCAATCTTGCTCAATGGGCAGTTCAAATTCCCTCTCTCTCCGACAGTCAGGTGGCTCTGGAATTTGGACTGGGTGCCACCGGTACTCCTCCTGGAGATGATTCTGTGTCTTGGGATTGACTACCGAAGTCTGTGAACTTTTGACAGATTTGATGGAACTGATTTCCTTTATTTGGGGGCCTTCACTGGACTTCTTGCCAAGATTGCTCATTACGGGACATTCTCTTGCTTTTTCTGAGCTACATCTGCTGGTGGTGGAGCTCTGCTTATCTCCTGACAGCCTCTTGTGGTCTGAGAAACCCTGCAAATGTTCATCAGAAGACAGAGAGCCACTCTCATCTAACTGTTTTGCCTCAGTGTAAGATCTTGAACAAGCAAGTTCTACTGACACTCTCTCTGCTGTAACCATTACTTCCTGCTGAGGATGGAACTGTTCTAACAGAGAAGCATCCTGTGACTACGCTTGGTGGTTGAATATGCTGCTTTTTTATCTGCCATGCCCTTCACTGTCTGCCATCTGTTCTCTCTTGTCTCTGTTGTTTTGTGTACTCTCTCAGGCTGACTTCCCCTTTGTTTCTTCCGAGGACCTGACCTTCGGTTCTTCTTTTTCTTCTTCTGATTTCTACCCGTGTTCTTCTTTTTCTTCTTCTGATTTTCACCCATGGTCTCCAGCTGTGCCTGGTCTTTTGTTTTCTTCGTCCGTGTTCTCTGTCCTGTCTTCTGTGCTCGTTGCTGGGTTTTTGCAAACTTTGAGGTATCTGCCATGCATTTTAACTGTGCTGGAGTGGTCTGCCTGTTCACATCAGTGGCCACGGAGTTGTTCCAAGTGGTTGGTGCAGGACTTTCAGTTTCTGTACATGGTTCTATCATGATGGATTGTGCTTTCTTGCATTTCTCCGACTCTTCATATTCAGACTTCTCCTTTATTTCTGAATCTGCTTCAAGGGCTGTCACCAACGGTATTTTGGACTCCTCCTCTGTTTCAGCTTTTTCCTGGATTCCTTCAGTATCACCGCTTGTTCTATTGGCTTGTTTGTGAGCCGAAGCACTGGTCATGTTTTTCTCCTCAAAGCCCACATCTTCCTGGTTTATTCCATTGGTCATCTTGGTCATCCTTGCCTTCCTCTGTGTCGCCATTCACATCTTTCTGTTTGTTCATATGCTGATCAGCGTGTTTCTCTTTATCTCCCTGACTGTTGACCGTTTGCTCCTTTTTTGCAGAACCACCTCCTACTTGCCTGACAAACTTCTGGATGAGAGACAGAAGATTTTGAGGTCTGTTCCTCGTCCACTGACACAACCAATGTCTGGTGTTTGGGACAAATACCGATGAGTAATACAGGAAACTTGCAAATGTTGAGAAGTAGAATGAATTCTCCACAGGGGATCTGCCCTGCTCTCCCTCCACCACGACAGCTCACCCATGTGCCAGGGACTGGTGATCTCATTCCTCAAAGATGACCTGTCACTATCCTCTAATTTTTTGTCTGGTACAGGACTCTTGCTGAGGCTGCTGCTCTCTTTCAGACTTTTCCAGTCAAGACTTCCCTCCTGCTCCATGCAGCTCAGCAGACTTTTGAGCTCTTTGGAGCATGCAGCGTTGTTCTCAACACTCTGAGGCTGCTGTTCTCGAAGGCAGCTGTAGATCTGAGTCAAGTTGGTGTTGGTCAGCTTTGTTCTGCCGGCTAAGAATGAAGGCTGCACCAATGGCATCCCATTTGTCCATGGGTTGGTCTTTCCTGCATACATTCTCCATTAGGCTCTTGCTTTCTTCCATAGCCTTCTTCTTTTCCTCAGTATTGTAATCTGCCTTGGCTGAAAACAGCTTGACAAAAGAGCTCCCATCTCTTTCTGCCATCTGGTCTGAGACACCTGGTTGTGTTGCTTTTGCTGCCTGAGATATTTCGTTTACAACACTCCAGAACTCTAAAAAGTCTTTTAGTAAGGCATTCGCCAGATCGGTCTCTGTGGTGCATGCCAATGTCCTGATCTGATTTTTCAAATGTTCTGGGATGGGTAATGCTTCCAACTCTTCCTGCAACTTGTTGTCCACGTCACACATTCGTCCACTCTGGTGCGCCTTGGGTTCATCTTTGGGCTTTTCTTCAGGTGGCATGTCCTGGTAAATATGGTCAACTGTCAAAGCTAGCTTCAGCCTGGCTTTGTCCTGCGGTGTGTCATCAGGAGGTGGTGTGGAGTTTGTAGACATGTTATCTTTCAGCATTGCACTTTCAAAGCAAAACATCTCTTTCTCTGTCATCTTTTCAGTGACTGACATGCCTTTCTCACCCACGTTTTTAAGGCAGGGCACCTCTGTCTCAGATAAGATTTCAAGGTACATATTTTCTTCAGTTGTATTTTCATGGCAAGACATCTCTTTCTCAGTCAGTTTTTCAAGGCAGAGCATCTCTTCCTCAGTTACATTGCATGACATCTTTTTTTCCAGATAAGTTTTCAGAACAAGACACCTTTCTTCTTCGGTTGCATTTTTGTAGCAAGATTTATCTTCTTCTGTTGTGTTTCCATCAAAAGATGACTCTTCCTCTGTTGTGTTTTCAGGACATAATGCAACTTTGTCACATGTCTTTTCAGAGTATGATTTCACGGTGTCTGTCTTCTCCTGACGAGGTGCTCCGACCATAAGTTTTCGTGCTGTCTGGTGGAAACTGACATGCCTGCAACACACAATGTGTTTCCTCAAAAAATATACCATAAATCAACACCAAATACACAAACCTTATTGATTCTCTAAAAAAAAAAAAACAATGAAACAAATAAAAGCTCTTAATACGTAACATCATCTCAAAGTCTTTTTCTCAAGCATCTTCACATCCAAATGCTGCGCACACAACCAGTGACAGTCACTATGGCAGGAGCAGACTCACCTTTCACAAAAATCAGATGCTCGTTTATTATCAGCCGACGATTCATGGGTCTCTGGTCTGACTGCAGCCGTTGATATGAAGAATGCTCTCCCAAGGTCTTCTGTCCGATTTCCATGGACGCCAGAGACAGCATGACGGAACCACTTATGAGATGGCGATGCACTCCGAAATCGCCTCCGGACTGTCACACCCTGTCTGTCCCTCTTCTCCATCTTCATAGTGTTCACAGGGTTGTCTCCTCGTTATCCCATAAAACTTCACTCCCCCTGTAACACAGGAGATCAGAAACAATTGAGGACTTCACACTTAAAAGGCACAGCTGTTAGGGCTCAAATTACTTACATATAAATGTGCATCCCCGATTCTGTGACAAGCAGAGTCGCACATCGTCCATACAGAGGGCATCCAGTGGTATGCACTATACTTCAGTTAGACTTGCTGTTTCCTCCCCAAAACAAGTCATAGAAACAATTTCCCATCAACATAAAACTGAAAAAAGAACATGTAGCATTTGCTCGGGAAAGTGATATAATATATAGAGAGACATGGAATTCTTTCTTCCTTGCTGTGCCCATCTAACTTTGACTATCTGAACCAACATGTGAATCTTGGTGCTGCTGAGATGAAAGTAACTACAGGTTAGTCTTGATCGTTTTCTGTGCATAGTTAAGGTTAGTATACTGTCTGTCATTCTTCTGTGCATAGTTTAAGTTAATATACTGTCTGTCATTCTTCTGTGAGTAGTTTAAGTTAGTATATTGTCTGTCATTCTTGTGTGAGTAATTTTAATTGAGTTAGTATACAGTCTGTCATTCTTCTGTTCTTTAGTGCGTAAGTTAAGTTAGTATGGTGTCTGTCATTCTTCCGTGTATAGTTTAAGTTAGTATACTGTCTATCTGGAATGGATTCTCCAGAGTTTTAGTGAGACCCCCTATCACTCTAGTGAGAGGGATAAAAAAAAAACCACCCTCAGAAATTGTTCTGATGGGAATCCTGACATGTTTACTGTCTCTTACAACTGCAAACATGAATATGGATAGGCTGACTGACACTCTGATCCACAGATGGACAGAGAGATGAGCAGAGAGGTGGAGGAAAGAGACAAGGACGCAGACAGGGACGGACAGAAATCTACACAGAATGGGCGGACATACAGGCAGACAGACAAGAAAGACAGATTAGTAAGTCAGATCTACAAAGACAACAGGCACAAAAGATACATCACTATCCCATACTCAAAAAATAATTATTACTTTTGACATACTCAAACCCTATTCACAAAGGCCACCTTGGTTTACAACATATTATGATCATTTCTACAAGTTTCTATACAGCTAGATGTACAAGCAAGCTGTTTTTCATACAGTCTAGCTTGACCAGCAGAGTAGTTCCTGAAATATATGACCACACCTAGCACAAGCAAACATGCCACTTCACACACACACACACACACACACATGCACACACACACACACACACACACATGCGTGCACACACATACATGCACTTTGAAAACCCTGCACCTTCAACAACATGAGCAAGGGAAGTGGCCGAAAGATTCTTAGAAATCAGCTACAGGCATGTGACCATTTAATCTGGTGACAATGCATTGTGTCAACAGACAAGGGACTGGTCTAGACCTGCCCGCATATCAACACTGCGTCAGAGCTGCACATCCTGTTTTGTTAGGAAGACGCTGTGAGCCCTCAGACCCTGGCTCAAACTACACCAACTGACATTCGATACTACTGAACAATCTCATTAACTAGCTTTAGACATTTAATACAAATAGCTATTTACTTGTCTGTTGATCTATTTTAAACATTTTTTTTTTTTCCCATCGGTATGACTTTACACTGGTTTAAGTCAGTTAATAAATAATGCTTCAGAAATGCTAGTAAAGCGAGTTAATTACTTGATCTAATTAAGTTACTTAATTTGTTTAACTTGGTCTACCTGACATGCAACTAGTTCAACAGTTCATAAAATATGTTTGTTTCTAACACTTCCACATACGCAAGAAACACACCCAGCAACATCCAGTCATAGCCATCTTTGTTCTCGATGTTTTAATTTACTTTAACATATTACTTACAATGGATCTGACGGATACTGGTGATGATTTTTTTTTTTTTCACAAAGTGTAAATTTCATTTAATTTAGATTCTTTAATCTTTTTGTAATCCATAGGCATATTGTCTATTCACTCATCCTTGAACAAAAATATGCTAACTGATTTTATCAAAAAGTTTCTTTCTTCATTACCTTAATTTTCCTGAACACTGTCCAAATTGTCTTTATGGAGACATCAATATAACATCCATTTCGGCCTCTGATCAGTAAAGCTATTTTTCACAGACACTGTGCTGTCATTCATGAAACTGTTTTATGACCAATGAAGTCTGGTTTCATCCATTTTACATGTATATCTATACCTATCTGTCTATTTATCTTTCTTAGTATCTAGCTATCTGAATGATAAGCTAATTCAATTGTTTGCAGAATACTTTCCCTTCTTTTTTTTCTCTTGTCTCTCTCTCTCTCTTGTAAGTATATAAGTAACCTCATTTGATCTTTATTCTGCAATACTTTCTCATCCCACTTTAAAAACAACCCCCAAATCCCACCTTTTCAACAATATATTTTTTTTAATTCTTGATTTTTTTTCCCCACTAAATTTGGTATTTCTGGAATAATTTCTAAACCAGAGAAAATCCAGAAAAAACTTGGGAGAATAAGCAACTATGATGTAAGTATCAGGTGTGGAGGTGGTGAAGTGAGGTGAGGGGGGAAATCCTGCTGATAAGAAACTCACATAGGAAGTAACAAAATCATAGATCCATAGTCCCACTCTTGTTTTTTTTTTTTTTTTTTTTTTTTGCTCTCTCCCTATCCCTCCTTCCACTCACTCTACTGGACCCAAATGGCAGTTTGAGTGCCAGATTAGAGACCAAAAATTATATGAGGTTGTGCTCGTAGTACATATTTAACACAAAGAAATAAACCCATGGCTGACAAAGGTGTTGTCCCTACAAACAATCAAACAGAAAAGATGCAAAAGCAAACAAATATGATGCAGTCATTTATACCGAAAAAGGCTGACACAGATTTATAGTGATATGTCGTCCTTGCCTAAAGCAATCCAAGTTTCACATAAAGAGTCAGCACTGTCACTGCCCAGCCACTTTTACAGGGTGCATTGGGGCTGTCACACAAAGAGAAGGAAACACACACACACACACACACACACACACACACACACACACACACACACTTCTGTCCTGAAAAAAGAAGCAAGGAAGACAACACTGCAATCTGGAAGACATGTGCAGTGAACTGTAAGAAAACTACTGACAAAACTAGACTGCGCTGAGAGCTTCAGCCATTCTGTTTGATTTCCCATTCCCATTCAAACAGAAATAT
Organism: Conus betulinus; assembly: GCA_016801955.1. Taxonomy (NCBI): domain Eukaryota; kingdom Metazoa; phylum Mollusca; class Gastropoda; order Neogastropoda; family Conidae; genus Conus; species Conus betulinus. Next base: position 147,355 of record JADBJO010000792.1, on the reverse strand, counting down.
AACCAGAATGATGGCACAAAAAGACATTAAAAAGAAAAAAAAAACTCATGGGCGAACAGACACTTCAGAACACAGATAATATCCATTCTGAACAGTGTGCATGGTGCCATCAGATCAGCTGCGAGTCATATTACAGAACATTTAACTAGCATTTCCAGACCAGACACCAGTGAATTTGCCACAAAGACAGGGAAAAAAAGGCCATGGATGACAGCAATGACAGAGTAACTGAGAGTGACAAAAAGAAGAAATCACAAGTCACGTGTTCCAGAGGGAATGGATACAATTTACACCGGAAAAAGGCCCTTGCACAGGCATACAGGTCATTCAACTCTTGTAGCAAGAAGTTAATACTATGCAATGCATTATAATAATCAACCTGTGATACACAGAAGCATCAACTTGATCGAGCACAGGACAAGCCTTCCGAGACTCAAGGTTACATTAAAAGGTCTCAACATGTGTATCTAGTGCACTTAGCAGCTTGTTCAGGGCCACAAAATCAGCTGAGGTTTTTCATGTAGTCTGCTAACTTATCAACTGTCATCCCTCTATCTATCTAATATTAATATCCACAGTATCCACATCCACAGTATCCAAATTCATTAAGAAGCAGTTAAAAATAAAGGACTGATCTGCCATGGGCTGAGCCCTTTTTAGAACCTGACGAAAAATACAACTACAAGACATCAGGCCATTCACACTTCTACAGCCCCATTTTCATCCATGATTCATTTCACAGTTCTCTTGTGATAGAAAACAATAACAAATCAAGCTACTGCAGAGCTAGTTATATGGTGCACTTCCTCATGGAGCATCAATCATCAATGGATGAGTCAAGCGATCTCATTTCAAGATGAAAATTATTATTGGTCTGCAAAAGACTCCACCCCATCCTATTCAGAACATGGAAGTGTGTAGCAGTAACAGTAGTATAACTGGGCAGACTGAACACTCTGAGAAGACAAAATACAGGCAAAGTAGTAGTAGTAGAAAAACAAAAAAAAAAAAGGAAAACTAACAGTTTGAGTTTCCACAAGGCTTGGATACAAAATACAGTCAGTAACGCTGTAGTTTTATTTCAGAACTCAATGAACACTAAACATAAAACAGAGAGAGGTGGGGTTTGTTCTCTAGTCACCTGTATAGACTCTCAAAAAATATTTTTTCTGACTTACATTGCTTGGCACCATCAAAGAGGATGACAAATTAGTGATAAAAAAAAAGTTAATGTATCATCCATCTTTCATCATCTACAAGCATTATCTATTCTTAGTCATCTACATATTACATATTACTTATCACACATGATCCACATCCCCTGTCAAATCTCTGATGTAGTTTGCATCAAGTTGACAACACATGCAGGCAAGATACACGCACAGACACTCTATCACTCTGTAGCTCACAGTCTGAGCACAGCAGAGCGAAAACTTCATCTTGACTGAGCAATATACATACAGGTCAAAATAAAAAATTCTACTCTGCAAGGCAAACATATTCAACATCACTGCGGTCTATATTGGTCAAGTAGAAAACTTCTATTCAGTAGTGCAAAACACGCGAGATCAATTTTGCAGAGTATGTCAAAAAAAAAAAAAAAAAAAAAAAAAAACAAAATCACAAAATCCCAGCATGTCAAACAATTCAAGATCACAGGACTGGCAGTGCTCAGACAAATAATGTCAAGCTCAGAGCTGCTCTTCACCTCAAATCTTGAACAGTCTGTGAAATCTTAACATCCTCGGCTGTTTTGCACCAGCCAGTGTGGGACACAAGAGATCTACTCACAATAACCACCAGTTAGGACACAGCATGGAACCAGCATGGAACCAGGAAGTGGTCGTCGAACAACAGTCCACCAAAAGGTCAACCACTGTGTGTACTGATCTAGGATGGCCTTAAAAGGCAAACACTTATAATCCATGATGAGAAACACATGCACAGGAAAAACCACATGCACACGCACACGCACACACACACACACACACACACACACACACACACACACTTTGTACAGATACACACACACACACACACACACACACACACACACACACACACACACACACTTTGTACAGATACTCACTCACTCATAACAAACTGCACACCAATGTTGGAATGGTGAGATAACGTTCCACTGAAAGCTGAAAGTGCTTGGGGAAGGAAAGTTGGTGGTGGGGAGAGGGCAGGGGGGTGGAAGGGAGGGGTAGAGAGGAGGCAAGAGGAGAGAGAGAGAGAGAGAGAGAGAGAGAGAGAGAGAGAGAGAGAGAGAGAGAGAGAGAGAGAGAGAGAGAGAGAGAGAGTGAGTGTATGCGTGCATGCGTGCGTGCGTGCATACGTGCATGTGTGCGCGCGTGAGTGCGTGCGTGACACTGAGAGAGAGAGAGAGAGAGAGAGAGAGAGAGAGAGAGAGAGAGAGAGAAAGAGAGACAGAGACAGAGAGAGAGAGAGAGACACACACAGA
>JADBJO010000792.1:129888-137388 GCA_016801955.1 Conus betulinus | reverse complement strand
TGTGTGTGTCTGTATGAATGTGTGCTTGCATGCGAGTGCCATGTTTGAGTGATTGACCTCAATGCATGTGTGGGTGCATATGTATTTGTGTGTGTGAGTGTGTCTGTGTATGTGTGTGTGTGTGTGTGTGTGTGTGTGTGTGTGTGTGTGTGTGTGTTTGTGTGTGTGCGTGCATGCGTGCGTGTGTGCATGCATGCGTGTGCGCGTGCCTGCATGCATCTGTGTATGAATGTGAGTGAGTAAACTTTCAAAAAACATTTTACTGGTACATACAGAGAGTTGCTCATACTGTAATAGTACTGTTTTAAGGGGTTTTGTTTTGTTTTGTTTTGTTTTGGGGGGAACAAAGAAGGAGAATCTGAAGTCAACATTTAAGAACTAAGTCTGTACATTTAAGGCATCCCCTGCAAAAAGGACACATGACAAAGCCTCCCAACAACACTCTCTCTGTTGCTTGAGAACAATCCTACCTTACCTCTCTCTCACAGTTTTGTTCTAACAGACAGCTGTACATCTGATCATCTGAACATACTACAAACCCTTCATGCCACCTCAACTTGCTTAAAAATAAATTCATATATGCACGCAAGCATGCATTACGCGCGCGTGCACAAACACACACACACACACACACACACACACACGCGCGCGCGCGCGCGCGCGCGCGCACACACACACGCACGCGTGCACACACGCATGTGTGCACGCACACTTACACACACTTACACACACTCACATCGTCTGATATCACTTTTAGTGGAAAGACGTTAAACTGAAGAACAACAACAACAACAACACACACACACACACACACACACACACACACAAAGAGATAGGAAGACGGGGTTTTGTTGATTGTTGTTGATTTTTTTTTTTTCTTCTTTTTTTTTTTTCTCGTCTAATATCACACCATTGTGAAAAGACGTTAAAGAGAAGAACGAACACACACACACACACACACACACACACACACACAACATCCACACACACACAAACACACACATCTGCAGGCCATTTCAAATATATGTAGCACACAAACAATAAGACAGACATATAGAAAACTAAACCAAACCAAATAATCAAAGTTAAATAAGAAAAAAAATGTGATTTGTGTGTGTGTGTGTGTGTGTGTGTGTGTGTGTGTGTGTGTGTGTGTGTGTGCTAATAAGGACAGCAGGGTCTGATTCTAACTTTTCTTCACTGTCTGGGCACATACCTGGCATTCATGTCTTTAATGGTATGCACAGCAACTTTCCCATGCATCAGAAAACAGCTCTTTACTTTATTTTTTTTTTTTTAAACAAATAATTTATCCTTGGCTTTACAATCAAATTAAAGTCAAGCTCTGCTTGAGAGAGAGAGAGAGAGAGAGAGAGAGAGAGAGAGAGAGAGAGAGAGAGAGAGAGAGAGAGAGAGAGAGAGAGAGAGACAGACAGACAGACAGACAGACAGACAGACAGACAGACAGAGGCACACAGACAGGGATAAAGACACACAGAAAGACAGAGGGGATGGGGGAGGGAAGGGATGGGTGGAGAGCGCAAGGCAGGTGGAGAAATGGGGGCAGAGACAGATGAGATACGCTCACAGTCACACACACACACACACACACACACACACACTGACAAGGGCAGTCATCAGGGTGACAGACTGAGAGCCATCACCCAGACAGCCAAGCCAGACAGAGCTAGTGAGGAAAAAAAAACACACCTGCACACAAAGCAGGTGGCAGCCTTTTCAGAAGTGCGCAGTATTTAACCTCCCAGCCCCAGCCCCTACCACCACTATATCCACACAGAAACTCTGCCTTCCTCCAGCCCTCTCAACTTGATAAGCACTCCTTTCTTTTTTTTTTCTTTTTTTTTTTGTCACTGTGTAGACAGGTTGCCTTTCTGAGCAAATCTGATTGTGAATACCACTTTAGGGTGATCAACAACAGGACAGACAACCCCTCCCACTTTCAGCTTAAATACCTTCCCCTTCACTAATGGTAGAGTCAAATTCAAAAGAATTGAAACAAACACACTGTTCTTTCTTAACAAATTACATATATGTCCTTACCTGTCTCCCTTACCACTTAAAAAGTGATATAATACATCAGATCATACATGCAGTCTCTAAAACAAGAAGTCAATTGTATTTTCTAGGTCTGTCCATTTCCATCCACCGTAAACAGATTTTAACCTGCGCTGGGTTATCCAAAATAACAGAATAAATTTGCTCTGACTGAAAACTATCACTTGCTATTTAGGTATTTAAATCATACGTAACTAAGCAAAACACACAAAAACAAGCAGACTACAACAATGAACCGACTGAAATACATCTATCACACATCACCTCCTGTATCATATAATCCTTCCGTTTAGGAAAACTGTATATGATAAAGAGAAGAAAAATAATGATGATGACAATGAAAATAATGCTAAGAAATAACTGGCTATGATAAGGGAAGAAAAATAATGATGATGACGATGAAAACAATGCTAAGAAATAAACAAGTAAGAAGAAGAAAAATAATGATGACAATGAAAAATGAAAAATAATGCTAACTGAACTGGTAGAATGGAATGAACTGAATTCTCAAAGAAGCTGTATACCCCTGACAACTACCCAGTAGTATAGTAATGCACGCAAAACAATCATCCAATGATTCAATAACATAGCCAAGGCAACCACTACAACAGTAGTGTAAAATACTCATGACAACCACCAAGCGGTATAATAACACAGTCAAGACAACCACCTAATGGCGTGGTGACAAACCCAAGACAACTTCAAATGGTACACATACCCAAGACAATCACCTGATGGTACAGTAACCTACCCAGAATAATCACCGAATAGTACAGAAATAAAGACAGAAACAACACAATGGTACAAAACCGTAACACGATAAACACAACCACTTGATAACACAGTAACATATCAAGATGACTATCTCAGGGCACAGTAACATATCCAAGACAAAAACACCCATCATACAGTAACGCACAAAGATAACCACTTGATGGTATGACAATTGTGCCCAAGATAATCCCCCAGTGTTAGGGTAACATACCCAAGGTAATCATCCAAAGGTACTGTAAAATTACACAACAAACATACTTAGTAGTGCAGTAACAACAATGAAGACAACCACATACTGGTACAGTAACAATACCAAGAAAAACCACCTGATGGTACCATTACTTACTAAGACAACCACAAAGTGATACACGGGACATACCCAAGACAATCACCCAAAAATACTGTAATATGGCCAAAGGTACAGTAACAACCATGACAACCATCTGATGCATCATAACATACCATGACAACCACACCATGACAATGGTATGTAACATGCCCATAACACTGACAACTATCCAACAGTACAGTAACATAGAGACAATCATCGAAAGGTACAATAACACACCGAGACAATCACCAAATTGGTACAGTACAGCAATATACTGAGGCAATCACCAAATGGTATGGTGACATAACCATGATATTCATCCAATCATGGAACTGTAATATCAATAGCCAAGAAAATCACCAAAAAGTACAGCCGCAACCAAGACACCCACTGGTACAGTAACATACCTCTAACCAGTAACATACCTTCAGAGAGACAAATCACCCAATGGTACAGTAACATACTTAGACAATCACCAATTGGTATGTATAGTGACATACCAAAGATAATCATCTTATTTATAGTACTTACTCACCAAAAGGTACAGTAACATTTTAACAACCGAGACAACCATCCAATGATAGTGGGTACAGTAATATCGACAGCATCTATCTCATGGCAAAATACCATACTTAACATAAACCGCTCTATGGTATACTAACATACCCAGGACAACAACCCAGTGATATATGGGGCCAGAATTGCTCAGTTGGTAGAGCGCCAGATTTGTAATCTTAGTAATGCTAGTGTTGCAGGTTTAAGTCTCTGCTGGGCTGTTTCAGTACAACTACTACTACTACTAGGGAATTTTCCCTCAAAGTTAATATTGCTTTAGACTCCATTAAAAAAAAAAAAAAATCCTTTATAAGACATTAAGAGATTATAAACTGACATTCTGTTTGTAAATTTATATGCATGCATAACACCTTGCACTCACGCAACTTCCCATCACCAATTCTCTGAAGAGGCGGCCATTTGGGCTTTTGGTAATGGTATGGATAATATATATATATTACATACCCTGATCAAGTGTCCAAATCTGTCATGCTAAGATTAGTCCATTTCAACACTGAAACCAGCTTCCATCCAGTTTCAATATCATGTACTATTGATCCTGAGGCTTTAGACATCAACATCCAAAATAAATTACATGTAAATAGAGCATTTCACTCAATGACAAATATTCTACAAATCATACCAGCTGTAACTATTGGTTCAAAAGTCAAATGCTCTCCTAAAAGAATTACATCAACTCATATGGTCAATGGGTGTAGAAGCTAAGATTTGCAACTCAACTGGGAAAAGGCTCATCAAAGTCAAAAACAAATGAGATGTTTCAGATCAGGATATATACCATACCATTCTTGTCACAAATATTGTTTTGAAGAAAATAGGTATGACAAATTGTGATCATGGTAAATGTTCATTTTGTGAGGAGGAAAGAAAAATTCAATATAACTCTAGTCTGCTGACGGCATTGTGAACATGATCCCTGTTTCTGGAATGTATCAGAAAGTATATACACTATACATGCGAAAAATGTCCAAATTATTTCAGAATCATCAGAATCAAGCTTAATTAAGTACTGGTACTGTTTGGTAATGATGAACACATGAAAAACTGCTGAAGACTTTGGCCGGATAATCCTGAGTTTGGCCAGACAAGATCTGCTTATGGTAAAATAAAATGAAGCCTAACAGTAACACTCAACATTCTTACCAGCCGCCGTGGCGAAGTGGTTAGCGTCACGGACTCCCGGCTGGGAGGTTGTGGGTTCGAATCCCATCAGTCATGTGGGTTTTTCTGTCCCGACCGCCTCATACCAAGAGTTAGTTTGCTGCGGACTAAGTTGGGAAGGACTAAGTTGGGAAGACTGGGACCACACAATCAAGTTTCATCCACTTAATGGATGCGTTTCTGAGAGTGTTGCTCAAATTTCCTGACCAACACTGCAGGTGCCTGTATCTCTCGGGCCTGGTTGACACTGGGATATATCATGAAAGGAAGCATAGAGTACAGCCCTGTCATGTAGTCTCAGACCGAAATGGAAATCTGAAGCATCATCTTAATCATCCTCATTCTCATCGATCAGCATTAAAAAAAAAAAAAAAGTCTCAAATTCTGTGGCCCTTCATGCCCTGCTCTCATGGTGACCTCAGTTTCGATGTCCTCTCCACGTCTGTGGCCTTGGTTTGGTTCCGTCGTGGTCACCGGTATCGGCGAGTTTTCGGGGGGGCTGTCGTCGGATGGACGTGGTGGTGGCCCCCCCCCCCCCCCCCCCCCCCCCCGAGGGAGAGCTCACTCACGCCGGCTCCGCAACTAAGCAATTATTGTTGTCAGTAGGGGGATTAGTAGGTGGTGTCCTGCATATGTTAGATCAGAACAGGTGCCACTGAACACCACTGAAGTGACTCGGCAGCAGTGCAGTGTCTTCTCCGGTGGATTGCCTCAAGTTGACAACTTGACAATGACTGCTCCCTGTGGATTGTCGGTCTGGGACTGCGGCGGGACTGACCGGGCTGTGGCTGTAGACAGGGTATCGGAATGAGCGGCGTGTGTGCACTGCCTCTGAGGTGGCTCAGAGGTTGGGACAAAGAAAAAAAAAAAAAAAAAAAAAAAAAACTCAACTTTCTTTGAATGAATAATTCTATGAGTTAAAGGGCAAAATTCTAAATACCGCATGGAATTATAGAATTCCTTAAAAGGTGGTTTCCATGGTGGCGTCTCACTGAAATAATCCATAAAAATAACCACTGATGCCCATAAATGTGGTATTTTCTTACATTTGTTCCCCCACAGATTGCCGACTTACGCCTGCAAGTTTGCTAGGAGCAGGATTGAGCTGATGGCATGTATTGTGCCTTTGGTTAAGAGATTAACTGCTTTGGCTTTATTTTTTTTTTTTTTTATAATTTATTCATTTATTTCATCTATTTGTATACAACTGAGGGAAAAAACAAACTTACCCTGCAATGCAAATTCAATGCAAAGCAGAAGTTCTCTTATCAAGTATAAACTTTAATCATCTGGCATGCCTTTCAATGTAAACAAACAGAGAAGCTTGTAAATCAAATGCTCCACAAGCACATCATGTGAAACTTCACTGTTGTTAGCTGTAGTCTAGAAATAGTAGGTCGGTTTGGGTCAAATCGGGGCAATGATACGGAAATGTCCCACTTGTCTTGTGCGACAAGTGTATCGTTATAGTCCATTCAAGGTCGTTTTTCCGTCCGATCTGGTTCTTCACAACAGGCGCGATCCACACTATGACGCATACCGTTACTCACTAGGCCAAATCACATTACCACAGTCTCTTATCAGTTAGAGTTAAGCTATGCTAATGTTCACCAAAATTCAGCCTAGAGAGAACCTCAAGTTGAGTTGAACACAGCAGTCAGATTGCACATTTGCAAGAACGCGGCTGTCTCTTTCGTAGCGCTCATAAGTATTCATACGCATTATAGAGTTTTGCATAAAGATCGGGTACTTACAGATCTGAATGGGTGTGATAATATCAGCACATTTCGTGAAGAGGGGTGGACTGCAACCTGTTGGATGTCACATCTTCCTTGTCCAGTGACTCATACGGGTTAACAGGAAGTGTTTTCAAACAGATCTGACGGGCCATAGTTTCGAACTTTTATGGAACCGTAAACGAAAGTAGATATCGATTTGACAGGCGAACCCGTGCGGGGGCGTGTTTATGTGAGTATGAAGGGGGAGCGAGGCTCGGAGAGAGGCGGCGGATGGGGGGTGGGGGTAGGATATCTGTGTGGGTATCTGGGCGTCTATCAGTGTCAGAGTGTGGCGTGTTCAGTTGGCCATAGATGACTGTGTTCAACGCTTGGTGTGTGTGTGTGTGTGTGTGTGTGTGTGTGTGTTGTGTTCTCTTCTTCCTCTAAAAAACCGGTTCACTCAAAAATGAGTAGGTCACCAGTGCGCATGTTAAAAAAAAAAAAAAAAAAAAAAAAGATAGTGCGACTCACAATGTCGGCCCCTGGGGCAAAATTTGGCAACAAGGGTCGCACATGATATTTAAAAGTTAAAAACAATGGCCAGGTTAAGGCCTAGGTAACCATAAATATCTGGGGAAGTTAAAATAGAAAAATCAGTCGATATGCAGATCTGAAGACTGTCGTATCAATTTGATTTTTAAAAGAGACTGCATTTGTGGCAATCTTGATGGCACCCGGCAGTGAGTTCCATAGCCTTACAGAACAAGGATAAAATGAATGTAAATGGCTGTCAACATTTGATGCAAGTATGGTATAAGATTGACCGCCACTCCTGGTGCTACTTTTATTCAATACTAGTTATTC
>JADBJO010000792.1:124888-127388 GCA_016801955.1 Conus betulinus | reverse complement strand
GCGTGTGTGTTGTGTCAGGACTTTAAGTGTTCCTGACCTGACGGGTGGTTTAAAAGATACCCCCCCCCCCCCCCCCCCCCCCCCCCCCCAGCTAAATCATAATTAGATAGATAAATAAAAATCCATAGAAACAATCAAACACGAGCGAATATACACCAACAATAAGTTGTCAAAATTAAGAAAGCAGCATTTTTGCAAAAGCCGTTCATTTCAGCAATGTAAACGTCCGCCAGGCCTGGTGGACACGTTATTATTCTGGAGCATCAAGTTTAACCACCAGAAACAGCTGTGCAGTAAGGCCAGCATTCGTTAAATACTAAACAAAAAGCTCCTGATTAATAAGTCGTCGCGAGCAAGCATGGATCTTTTTCAATTATCCCCAGCCCCTTTGTTTGCAGTTTTGCTTGCTTGTTTGATGTTGTTTCATTCGTCCTTGTAGAAACGCAGCTGTTCATTATTTCTTTAGCTCAGGAATCTTGAATATCTGGTTATGAGAAGCCTACTATAGTGAAAGAGCGCAAGCGCGCGCTCGTGCGTGCATGTGTGTGTGTGTGTGTGTGTGTGTGTGTGTGTGTGTGTGTGTGTGTGTGTGTGTGTGTGTGTGTGTGCGTGCGTGCGTGCGTGCTGTGCGTGCGTGCTGCGTGGGCGCACGCGCAAGTGTGCGTTTGCATTATCATTAGTGTGCTTGGACGCATTTGTCGGGACAATCTGAGGTTGATCTGACAATCAATGGGTTTCAGACAGAGTGTACGTCTTTGTGTGTTGGCAAGGATGGAGACAGAAAGAGAGCGAGATCACGCCCCCTCCACCTCTCACCTAGCCCGTCCTTTCCCATCCCTCCCCAACAGTGAAGAAATTTAACGTCGGGCAAAGGCTAGTCAACATCCTCCAGCAACTGTATGTCAAAGCTTTAAGTTTAGTACCCATACGGGATGCTATTGCCTAGTGCTTTCGCACTTCAGTCGAAGATCGTCAGGGTTTATGTTTCCCACACTGTTCTACCTATTCCTTGAACGCATGACAACCCATGTACCATATCGCACCCTCTGCAGATGACATCAACGGCCTGGCAGGTAATGACCAAGAACTCGCCACGCTTATGGAACGACTGCATGAAACATCTTACGCGCCGAGAAGACTAAGCTGATGGCCAAGCAATATCTCACAATCACAACTGATATAACTGTCTAACGACAGGAGCTAGGACACAGCAACGCGTTCGCTTACCTGGGATTCATTATTAGCAATGGGGGATCCAAACCGTCCATCCTCTCAAGCGCAGCGAAAACGATATCACAATTGTCAAGACTTGACACCAGCACAGAAGCACAATCGCATCTCTCTGTGACATACAACATCAGGCACCTGCATGCACTAGTGTAGGCCTATTACCAGGTACCATCTTCCTGAATGCGTGTGTGACACGGTGTGACCTTTACACCCGATTTGGATAGAAGAATGCAGCTATGGAAATGAGGTGTTATTGCAGGACACTAAACAAAAGATATACTGATTATGTCACCAACGAACGTGTGCGTCACCCATCAAGCAGCGCGCGTCGGACCACATGAAGATCTACGAACATCAGTAAAAGAAAAGAAAAGTACGTTGGTATGGTCACGTAACAATATCCAGTGGGTTTGCCGAAACAGTCCTCAAGGGAGCTGTTGTAGGTAGGGAGGCGGAGGGTGGAGACAGGAAAAAAAAAAACCCAAAGGTTTGACAACATTGTGGAATGGATAAAGAAAACATTTGCAGACACCCAAGATTTGGCACACAACTCGCAGAACTGGAGGAACCTGGGTAAAACGTTCTTCAGTGTGGCACTCCAACAACTCCCCATGGAGGTTGATGCGTTTTTTATTGAGTTCCTGAAACAGATAAATATTTTCAGCTTATCAAATATGTAATGGGGCAAAGCGATTTTTCTGTATTTGCAGAAACCCTGGTTTGTTAGTTTTTTGCTTGTTTGTTTGTTTTCTTGGGAAGAAATTGCATTTGTCGAGGTGACAGCCCTCATATGGCCCTTCTTGGGCCGTAAACATGCATTGAAATGAGGAAGGAGAAGAAGGAGTGTACAGTTACGCGTTGGTTTGTTCAGTATATATAATGGAGATCTACAATATGTTTATGGTCGAATCCTTTCTAACATTATTGTAATGATGATGATGATGATGATGATGATGATTGTTCCAGTTGTCATTTTCATTACCATTAACATTCCGTCAGTTTTCTGGCGTGATCTGTCATTGTCATTGTCCTTCGCAATGCAGAAACGATCATTGTCATAACGCTCGCAAATTTCCCACAGTCCATCAAATCAGGCTGAAATGTCAAATAATTTTGAACTCAGTCAAAACCATCTTGAACTCGGTTAGGACCATGTTGGAGTTCAGTTGATATCAGTCAGAGGTACATAGAAAAAATAACCGTTCTGTTTTTTTTTCTTCTCAAACTACCAATTTCTAATATCAGATGCTTTGCAAGTATGAGTAGCAAG
>JADBJO010000792.1:112388-117388 GCA_016801955.1 Conus betulinus | reverse complement strand
GTGTGTGTGTGTGTGTGTGTGTGTGTGTGTGTGTGTGTGTGTGCGTATGTGTGTGTGTGTGTGATCCACTTTAGCTTAAAAAAAAATCTGTTTTACGAGTGTTCATTTTTCAGTTACATGTCTTTGCTGCAGTCCATTGCTGCAGTGTTAGCAGTTTCCTTGCCAAGAGAGTTGATTTTCAACTGGCAATAAAACTGTTATTTTGTGTCAGTGTAAAAAGCTGTGTGAGATATCTGCTTTGGCACAGTGGAATCAGCGGAGGCCAGAATCAACACGTATACAAGGGAATGGCTGAGTGCCCTACTCGGTCTCACTGCACTGAAGCAGCGCTTTACTGTCGCTGAAGAAAGCTGATGCTTCTTCTAAAATCCAACCCCGAAAGCACAGAGAGGGTAAAGCAAGGATATTAACCATGCTTGAGGACTCCAGCAACAAGGTTGTGAGATCAGCCCAGCCCAAGCTAAAGACTATCAGAAAGTGGAAAGTACTGGAGGCAATGGACATAGCAAAGAAAAACCCCAGTATCAATGAAAGAACAGGACACACACAAACCAACAGACAGGGGTGGGGTCAAACAGAAGTAAAGTAGTGGTTAAAAGGGAAAGAGAAAGGGAAGACAGACATGGTAAAAGAGGAGCTGATGAAAGAAGAGAGGACACCAAGAGAATCCAGAACACAATCCAGCACGGCCAACAGGGACACCGGACAACGTGGGATAACGCACTCCAAAGATGTCAGCTGGAATTACAAATGGCGAATGGTGCCTCTTCAAATCAGCCTCATCCTCAAATAAGTTTTGATCTCCTGCTCCCCAGTTCACATCTGGTGAAGTGGAAGAGATCAGAGTACCTTATGGTATCCACTCTGGGTCACAGCAGACAGTGGAAGATGTTATGAGTTCATGCAAAGCAACACTAACCCACAGAAGGTGCACCTGGAGGCACACCTTCATGCATCTGGACACCGCTCATGCGGCTAGCACTGCCAGAGGGAACAGGACGCCGCCAGAAGCTCCCGCAACGTCGTTCTATATGGCAGGAAGCACACAAGTTGTAATACCAACAGCATGAAAACAGAGTTTACTGGGCGATGTGGATGACTAGGAATGCACAACACAGACCTTCCAGAGTAGGAAAGCCACCCAGTTGAGTTCGTCAGGAATAGTGACATGAGACCGGGTGCTGTTCTCCACTCACGTTCATCAGAACGGATGATTCTGATCAAAGTCACTATGCTGAACTAATAGAACGGAGTAAGCTTACGTCTAACTCACCATGCTGTTTGAATAGAAGGGAATACGAATATATGGAAAAAGCTCACTTCTACGAGATTGAAGTATGCCAGTCAATTTGAGGGAGTCTCGCTTCCAGGACGAAGTCTCGCCACAGAGTTTGGTGCGAGTGGATTTGTAGGCTCATCAGCTTATGATCTTATGAAACATCTGTTTTCCTGCAACAACAACAACAACAACAAAAGCAGCAGCAGCAGCAGCAGCAGCAGCAGCAGCAGCAGCAGCAGCAGCAGCAGCAACAACAACAAACTGTGAGCTATGATCCGCGCGAAAAAAGAGCGAAAAGAGGAAAACAGTTGTCCTGAGGATTGCAATTTTTCCTAAGGGTAACAGCTGTTTTCCCTCTTTCCTGAGGATGTCAACTGTTTCCCCCCTTCCTAAGGATCATAACCGATTTCCTATTTTTTGTTGTTTTCCTTTAGGGTGATAACTACCCTCCTCCCACCCCCGTGAAAATATGGAAAACAGTTGTGATACTAAATGATAACTCCATTGATAACTGTTCCCTTTGGGGAAATAAGGAAAACAGATGTATCCTTAATGATAACTCCATTGATAACTGTTCCTTTGGGGAAAGAGGGAAAACAGTTGTGATCCTTAATGATAACTCCATTGATAACTGTTCCCTTTGGGGAAATAAGGAAAACAGTTGTGATCCTTAATGATAACTCCATTGATAACTGTTCCTTTGGGAAAGTAGGGAAACAGTAGTCATCTTTAATTATAACTCCATTAATAACTGTTCCCTTTGGGGAAATAGGGAAAACAGAAGTGTTCCTTAATGAAAACTCCATTGATAACTGTTCCCTTTGGGAAATTAGGAAAACAGTTGTGATCCTTCATTGTAACTCTATTGATGATTGTTCCCTTTTGGGAATGGGGAAAACAGTTTGTTCCCTTTGGGGAAATAGGGAAAACAGAAGTGATTCTTAATGATAATTCCATTGATAACTGTTCCCTTTGGGGAAATAGGGGAAACAGTTTGTTCCCTTTGGGGAAACAGGGAAAACAGAAGTGATCCTGAATGGGTAACTCCATTCATGACTATTTCCTTGGGGAAATAGGGAAAACAGTTGTATCCTTGATGATAATTCCATTGATGACTGTTCCCTTTGGGAAAATGGGAAAAACAGTTGTATCCTTAATGATAATTCCTTTGATAACGGTTCCCTTTGGGGAAATAGGGAAAACAGTTGACATTCTTGGGGAGAACAGGTAAAAACAGCTATCATTCCAAGGAACACAGTTGTGATCCTCAGGAACCACAGTTTAACCTGAAGGATAATGGCCGTTTTCTCGGGAAAAACATGTCATATTGTCATAATGAAGTTAATATGCTCCCAAACCTTTCCAGAGACGAGCTGTTTTCACCTGCGTCTATTGATCTGCTCCTTTACTGCCGGTTTTGACAAAACTCGGTAGAAAGATGGAATGCAGCCCAAGGGCAAACCCTGTTGTGGATCCGTTTGGCGGATCCGGATTAAAGGGCGAATTCAGTATCCGTTCGAACATGAGGAGGTCTGCAAGATCTAGATGGCAGAAAGGGAATCTATTCTAACAACAAACTGATTTAGTTGTCCATTTTTCATTCAGAACCCCTTTGGTAAAAACGGCGTCTTATTTGTACAAGGAATATTGACACGTGGTCTGTGCAGCATTGTAAAATTCAATGCAGGTTGTTAATTTGACCAACCCCTGATGACCAAGCCTATGCATTACGCATGAAGAAATGGCGACTGCTGGTCCTAGTAGAACTAAGACAAAGAAAATCGATGTGTAATATACAAATAAATCCAGAGAAGGGAACATGATGCATTGAGTTAAAGAGCCTTCTTCAAATGACAGGACATGTAAGTTGCAGACAGTGGTGAATTCAGTTCACATGCTTCATGGTCACTGCTCGCTTCACTTGTATTCAATTTGGGAGTGGGGAAAGGGGGAACATGGAGAGGGGACAAGGGAGGTGGTATCTGGGATGGGTCCAAAGACAAATGGATGAGGGAAGTTGATGGGAAAGAGAGAGGTGGGGGTTGAGGTGGGGAGAGAAGGAATAGAAAAGTGAGAATTAAGGCGGGTAATTTCGAGGGTAGGGGTTTGGGTGGAAATAAAGTGTCGCACTCTGATGTTCAGGCCTAGTTGCTGCAAGATGCTTCGGGTGGGGATGACATGACTTCTCGTTGTATTAAGATAAACCTCATCCCACCCCCGCCCTCGGGCATCGAGAGATGTTCTTGACATTTTTCTTGCAATCTCTTGGTAGAGACGTGTGCATTGTTGTGTTGGTACACACGCCAGTTACATATCGAAAAGTCTGACTTTTGCACACTCAAACAAAACACACCCACAATGAACTAACAAACACACACAGCGTTGTGCCTGTTCAAGCTTTTTTGCTAATCCCCTCCCACCTCCAACGCATAACACACACACACACACACACACACACACACACACACACACACACACACACACACACACACACACACACGCGCGCGCGCGCGCGCGCGCGCGCACGCACACTCAGTCTCTCTCTCTCTCTCTCTCTCTCTCTCTCTCTCTCTCTCTCTCTCTCTCTCACACACACACACACACACACACACACACACACACACACACACACACACACACACACACACCGTGTAAGAAATATCACGTTTTCCAGCTCGTGCATCTATATTCCCGCCCACCATGAAACATTGTCATCTGAAAACAGGACAAAAAATCCTGTATTTAGCGATTACAATAACTGTTTAATCAGGAATCGCTTTCTTATTCAGTTGTTGCTTTATAATGTATTGGGGGATGGGATGGGGTGCTGGTCGTGGAGATGAGGATGCTGAAGTGAGGGGGTTTGTAATCTGTGCGTTTAAACAATCAAAAAATAATATTTCCTTTCAGTTTACTAAACTTATGAATATGTTTACTTGTAGTATTTGTTTTGTTTTGTTTGATTTAGTGTCTTTTCACAAAATAGTGTTTTTTTAGAGGGATCTTGAAATCATCCTGAATGACGTAAGTATTTTATCACAAATAGGAATACCCCGTCATTTCATACCCCCCATCAACGTAACACCCTGTTTGACAGAAATAAACATCAATAGACAAAACCTATATTTTTTTTTTTTTTTAATTTTCAAAACGAGCAAACTACAGAGCTGTTTCTATAGGATTCCGAAGAAGAGATTTAGCTGCAATGACAAAAAGTGATTGATCATCAATAATGGCTTTGAGATCGTCATCTTTAGTATTGTTTTTTGACTGCCAGAGAATCGGGAAAATATTGCTTTGTGAACGGACAACAGAATAAAATATGGAACGTTAACATTCTCTCTCCACAGGGGCACCCAATGTCGGTTATATGTTTGCATTTTAACGCATTGAGTTTTAGTCTGTAACATAAAGAGCTAACTTCTCGTGGCTCATTATTAATAACTTTTTGCAGTGAGGAGTCTTTACTGTCAAAAGTTATGACTTTATGGCTGGCTTTTTTTTTTTAGACTGCCTCCAGAAGATGATATCCCTCTTTTACAGATAATGGAATCTTTACAGTTGTGCAGCCAATTGCATTCCTTGCCCCTTTCCTTGCCATTCTATCTGCTCAATCATAAAATTTGCTTGGACACCACAATGAGAAGGGACCTAATAAAGTTATATCAGAACCTTTTTTGCATTTTGAAATTAACAAGATGCTTTGCAGTAATAATGCGAT
>JADBJO010000792.1:94888-99888 GCA_016801955.1 Conus betulinus | reverse complement strand
AGAAGAAAGAAGAAGAAGAAGAAGAAGAAGAAGACAGACAGACAGACAGACAGACAGACACATAGTCAGACAGACACACACACACACACACACACACACACACACACACACACACACACACACACACACACACACACACACAGGAGGGAAGAGGGGGATGGGGGAATGGGGGGCACCTGTATGAAGGAGGTAGGATGGACAGCCATGATGAAATAGAAAATGGACTGAGAAATCGATGCAGTTTCAGTGTCAATGAAAACGAAAGAGGCGTCAGATAAACTGATCTAAACACGCTGCACCATTATCTGCTTAGTCATGATACCAACCTGTGGAGAGAGTGGTAGAGATGGGTAAAAAGATATACGAAAGTAATGATAATGTTGAAGTCAATGAACAAAGCACATGAAGAACAGGCAAAATGAATTTGGGATAGGATGCATGTGATGAACGTCCTTCACGAATCAACTTACAACACTACAACACTAACTCAGCAGTGATGCTGGATCTCCTCTGGAGGGTGGCGTCATGACGACTGGGAAGGGATAGGTCCCCGGTGATTTGCTGTCGGCGGATGGGAAAGCGACGAAAGAACTGCTAAGATGTAGCTGTGTGTGGAATGAAGTAACGTCACCAGAAGGCATGAAAAAGAAGACGTCGAGCGCGCGCGATCAAACAAACACCCAGCCAAACACAAACACATGTGCAAGCGAACAGCTGAGAGGAATAGCGTGGGTAGATTGAGCTTGTCAGACTGCATTGTCGTTGGACTCCAGCTGTATGGGTTGTTCTTCTCGGACTTTCTTGGGAATTTTGGTCGGGGTTGTGAGTTCGCCAATGTTGTTCGTGATTCGTCTTCCTCTCTCTCTCTCTCTCTCTCTCTCTCTCTCTCTCTCTCTCTCTCTCTCTCTCTCTCTCTCTCTCTCTCTCTCTCTCTCTCTCTCTCTCAGCCTCCCCCTACTCCCACGTCAATGAAGATGTCATTCTTTCAGACAGTTTCATCAAATGCACATGAAAATCCTCTCTCATTATGCGCCACTTGAAGGTAATAACCAATCATATCACTTGTTATAAATTTTAAAGGTCACCGGCTGCTACCACAGGAAAACTTCATCATGACATCATCGTGCTCAGTCCTCTACCACCCCCCAGAGAGAGAGAGAGAGAGAGAGAGAGAGAGAGAGAGAGAGAGAGAGAGAGAGAGAGAGAGAGATCGTAGATCGAGATCGAAGGAAGGGGTGGAGATAAAAGAGAGAGAAGCAAAGTGGAGGATGAGGAATAGGACACGCACTTGGTGGACGTAGGAAGGAAGGCTATGGCAGGGGATTAGGCTGGAGAGAGAGGACCATGTCGTTTTAGTTTCAGTGTAGGAGGACTGGTCTCTATGCACACTGCACCATGCCTGCTAAGCTGTGACGCTACATGTCTAGACGACAGGTAAATAGACCGATCTGTGACTGTAGAGGCGATTCAGTAAACCTAACAACCAGAAAAGATGTTAAAGTTAGGGTATTACTGTGTGTCAGGCTAATGTCACTTACATGAGAAATCAGAATATCACTGTTGTAACTCAATGTCTCAATGGTGAGTAGCCTTATGATGACATAAAACTAATGACTCCCTGAGGGGTGCTGGCGCTTGGATCAGCCAGGACGGAAACTACCAAGCTATAGCTCTGTATGAAGCGGGTGAAGTAGCGGTAATTTTATGTAGAGGACACGTGGCCCATCATAGCTGATCCTCTGCTGAACTCACCTCGGATGTTTTCTCTGCGTCTATGCCCTTGCTGAGGTCGCTGGTACCAAAAAGTTCATGGCTACTGTCGCTGGACGGACGAAGTGGCACACCCCCCAAAGGGATTGTTCACCCATGCTGGCTCTGCGACTGACAAATCATTGTATTCAGTACGGCAGCTCAGCAGATGGTGTCATGTGAATATTGGATTAGAACCGGCTGTACTAAACGCAATCAAAATGATTTAGCAGCAGCACAGTGTTTTCTCTGGTGGGTTGCCCCATGACGACTTGCCATTGACACTCCCAACTACACTGAGGCTGGCCAGTGTATGGCTGGAGACGAGGAGCCAAAATAAGCCGAGTAGGAATAAAGCCAAAATAAGCTGTATAGGAATGAAACAAATTAAGCTGTGTAGGAATAAAACCAAAATAAGCTGTATAGGAATGAACCAAAATAAGCTGTATAGGAATGAAACCAAAATAAGCTGTATAGGGATGAAACCAAATTAAGCTGTGTAGGAATAAAACCAAAATAAGCTGAGCAGGAATAAAAACCAAAATAAGCTGTATAGGGATGAAACCAAAATAAGCTGTATGGGAATGAAACCAAATTAAGCTGTGTAGGAATAAAACCAAAATAAGCTGTATAGGAATGAAACCAAAATAAGCTGTATAGGGATAAAACCAAAATAAGCTGTATAGGAATAAAACCAAAATAAGCTGAGTAGGAATAAAACCAAAAATAAGCCGAGTAGGAATTAAGCCAAAATAACCTGTGTAGGAATAAAACCAAAATAAGCTGTATAGGAATAACGCCAACATAAGCTGTGTAGGAATAAAGCCAAAATAAGCTGTGTAGGAATAAAACCACTAAAATGGCAGTGAAGATGAGACGGCAAAAACAAACGAACAAACGATAGAGAGATAGACGGACGGACGGACAGACAGACAGACAGAAACAACAACACACACACGCGCACACACACACGTACACACACACACACACACACACACACACACACACACACACACACACACACACACACACACACACACACACACACACACACACACACACACACACACACACACACACACATACACACACACACATGCACATACACACATTCACACACACACACACACACACACACACACACACACACACACACACACACACACACACACACACACACACACAGAGAGAGAGAGAGAGAGAGAGAGAGAGAGAGAGAGAGGGTAAGGTAAGGCAATGTTGAGAGAGAGAGAGAAGAGAAAAAACAAAGAGTAGACGCATGAACAAACAAACGAGAGGAAAAGGGTTGACAGAATTAATTCATCACTTTGTATTGTTGACACTAGCTGAATGTTTTCTGCTTATTGTGTCAGTGGATTTTTGTCTTGGTAGATGGTTTACCTTGATGTTTTCTTCTAGTTGTTCACCGTTTATTTTCATCATTCCTCATTATTCGTTTTGTTCTTGTGTTTTTTTTTTCTTTGTTTCTGATGTCGATCTTACTGTCAATAACTGATTCGTCTAAGTATTTATTCACCCGTTTATTCCCTCATTCATCTATCCGTTCACCATCTCATTTTTTCTTCCTTTTTTGTCTTTTTTGATTCCTTATTCTTTGTCTCCTCGCGCATGTGTGTTTCCTGTCTCTCACTGTCTCTATTTTTTCTTTTTTTCTGTCTGTATGTCTGTATGTCTTTTCCCATCTGTCTGTAAGTCTCTCTCTCTCTCCTCTCTCTCTCTCTCTCTCTCTCTCTCTCTCTCTCTCTCTCTTTCTCTCTCTCCCCCTCTCCCCCTCTCTCTCTCTCTCTGGCTGGGCACTTCCCGGTTCAAAGATGTCATTCTTTCAGACAGTTCCATCAAATTCATGTGAAAAACCTCTCCCATCAGGCACCACTTAAAGTTAATAACCAATCACATCACTTGTTACAAATTCTAAAGATCGCGAGCTTCCACCGTGAGAAGAACAATGCGACCTCCTCCTCACTCCGTTTCTTCTCTACTCAGCACACCATTCTTCTTTCCTATCTCCCATTTCTCAAGAGAGAGAGAGAGAGAGAGAGAGAGAGAGAGAGAGAGAGAGAGAGAGAGAGAGAGAGTTAAGGTGGAAAAAAAAAGAGTGGAAAGTGGGAAAGGCGACGACGAGGACGTGGACAGTTCAAGCGTGTGGGTGGGTCGAAAGGACAGAGTGAAGCGAGGACACGACGCAGTTCTTACTTCCATGGAAGGGGTCGTTAGTGTAGACAGACTGGTCGATATACATTGCACCCAAACCTGCCTGGTCATCTTGCCACATGTATAGAAGGTAGGTAGATAAATAAATACGTACGCTATTTCTTTCAGAATACGAATACAAATGATAGATTTGGGGCAGGTGTGTTAGGTTGGGGGCGAGGTGGCATGGCGACCGGAGTAGAGGAGGGAAGGGGAGAGGGGGAGGGGGGGGGGGGGGGGGGGGGTACAAGGAGGAACTGACACGAAGGAGACTTTACAGAAGCCAGCGTTTTTGTCAAACCTTAAACATCTTTCTGAACATGCTTTGATTGTGTCAAAATGTCGATGACAAAGTTGTTTGGATGAAAATGAGTCATAAAATGTTCTGTCACTGGTTTTAAAAAAAAAGAAAGAAAGAAACAAACAAAGAAAAAGAACACCATCCACTGAAACCAAACTATAAAGACCGAATCTGAATCGTGATCAAGGAATGGAACTATCATGTTCAGCATCGTCCTGATAGCTGGTAATCTCCTTAAGGAAAAAAAAAAAAACAAAAACAAAGCGTGTTTTTACAGCATCTGGTGTATTGATGATTTGAAGAAACAACTGAGGAAGTATTTGTATTTGACAAGACGACAGCCATGATATGGTATAGTCCACTGGGTTATAAAACAACATGATTTAGATTTGATTTGATTTTAACTCCTGCTTGTGCCCTGAAACTGAACAACAGGTGAGCTGGGAACTCGGTAAGTACCAGTTACAAGAAAGATGACAGAGTATTGCTGTATCACGTTGCCTGAAACATACAGTAAAATACAAAAATAAAAGAGATGAAGAATACGAACTTAAAGCACCCACTCTCTGATTCAGCTTCTTTCTGTTTGACAGCCTATTCTAAAACATAAACAGAGCGAATATTCTGAGGAGCCAAAGATAGTAAAGGTTTCTTTTTTCTAGTGGCAACCGCTATTATTTTCAACTGGTAGTCATCATGATCTCAATTCTCATCTCCCCAATCAGAATGGAACAAGCTG
>JADBJO010000792.1:79888-89888 GCA_016801955.1 Conus betulinus | reverse complement strand
AATGGCGATGGCCTGTCGGTTTCACTGTCTGAATCTCTATTATTTTTTTTATGTTAGTTTTCTCTCTCTCTCTCTCTGTCTCTGTCTCTGTCTCTATCTCTCTCTTCTCTCTCACTCACTCACTCCTCCCTCTCTCTCTCTGTCTCTGTCTCTGTCTCTTCTCTCATCTCTCGTCTCTGGTGTGTCGTCTTGCTCTCTCTCCTCGCTCTCTCTCTCCCCTCTCTCTCTCTCGTGTCTCGTCTGTGTCTCTCTCTCTCTCCCTCTCACTCCTCTCTCTCTCCTCTCGTCTCATCTCTCTCTCTCTCCTCTCTCCTCCTCTCTCTCTCTCCCTCTCTCTCTCTCTCTCCTCTCTATCTCGTGTGTCTCTGTGTGTTGAGTGTGGTGTGTGAGAGAGTGTGAGGAGAGAGAGTGAGAGAGAGAGAGAGAGAGAGAGAGAGAGAGAGAGAGAGAGAGAGAGAGAGAGGTGTAGTGTGTGAACTTCTAACACGTAATGGAAAATCAAAACTGTAAACAAAACTAATTCAGAATTTGAGGGCCTGTCTCTTCATTTTTTAACTTTGATTTCTTCCCCCGTCTGTCACTTTCACATGATTGAAGTGGTTTCCAAAACAACTGAACAAAAATCAATTAACAGATTAATCTTAACTAATCTCTGTCTC
Organism: Conus betulinus; assembly: GCA_016801955.1. NCBI lineage: Eukaryota > Metazoa > Mollusca > Gastropoda > Neogastropoda > Conidae > Conus > Conus betulinus. The sequence continues at coordinate 89,229 of JADBJO010000792.1, read as the reverse complement.
TATCGATGCTTGTCTCTGTCTTTCTACCTTTCACCCGCTATCTCTAGCTAGAAAACACACACGCATGCTAGCACTCAGACACAGAAACACAGACACCCAGACCACACACACACACACACAACACACACACACACACACACACACACACACACACACACACACACACACACACACACACACACACGCACCTTGTGTTTTTTTTTCTTACGCCTCTGTCTGTCAGTCGATCTTTCCATCTGTCTAATTATCTGGATGTGTGTGTGTGTGTGTGTGTGTGTGTGTGTGTGTGTGTCTGTGTGTGTGTGTGTGTGTGTGTGTGTGTCTGTCATCCTCGTGGGGATGGCTGAAGTTATAAAATACCAGCTTGATTGTTATAATCTGACGACTCGGTAGTGAAACCGCTTATGTCATCAAGAGTGGACACTAGCTGACCATTCTGCAGTGTCCATTTGGCAAGATGACTTTTTTTTTTGTACTCCCAGTTCTTATAGAACAGGTAGTACTTTACAATGGGAACGAAGAAATGCTGTCTGTGTGTCTGTGCGTCTGTCCATGGTCAAAATGTGTTCCACTCGCTCCAGACAAAGCTTCTGGACTGAGCATTCCGAAAATTTTTGGGTATGTTCATTATGGGTCTCGGATGATGCCCGATGTTTTATTTGACCAGAATAGCTGTTACTAACGGCTATAGCGGCCCGAAAGGTTTTTCTTCTTTATGGAATATCTGGTAATGACATCAGTACAACTGTCATAGTCTAAAAACTGCGTCAGTTGAGAAAAGACGTCACATTACTTTCAAGATAAACTGGGTGTACGTTTATATGCTTTGCATCTTGTTCAGTCTATGTCTTTTCCTTTCGCATTCTTATCTTTCTTATCACAGGGAGATAAGTTGAGGGAATTCCTAGCTCCCTCGGGCACTGCCTAGTTTCATAAGTCTTCAAAGTCAATGGAATGGCGATCATACGATGACTTTGATATACTTCTGTAATTAGGCTTTCCTTTTTCTCTTTTCCTCAGGACAGAAGTTGTGTTTCGTGAGTGTGGACAGACCTAGAAAGGCCTTGTTTGACCAGCTGGGCAATGTTGTTAATCAATTCTCTCCTCTCTCTCTCTCTCTCTCTCTCTCTCTCTCTCTCTCTCTCTCTCTCTCTCTCTCTCTCTCTCTCTCTCTCTCTCTCTCTGCCTTTGGTTCATATTCCATATTTCCACCGAGTTTTTTTGTTTAATCGGTCGAATATTTTGTGCTGATTGAAAACGAACCCCCTCAGAAGAGGTAAGAAACGAACGAACAAACAAACAAACAAACAACAAACAAACAAAAAACAAAAGTAAACGCAACATAAACACTAGAAGCGCCAGAAGGGGCAGTATCTACTACAATATTACAACCATGATTGATAACAAACAAACATTCCGACAAGAAATCAGGGGCATTTACTACTACAATAATAACAATGATCATAACTTCAATGAAACCAGTGCTAACTGCTTGCTATACAAACAAGAATCTCGAAAGGAGGTGTTGTTTCAGCAAAGTTGTGCAAGACTTATTGTGTAGGTATGCCTCCCCCCCCCCCCCCCCCCCCCCCCCCCCCCACCCCCTCCCACCACCAAGCTGGAAGCAAATGTGGGGATCAGTTACTGGGTTTTCGTGCTTCACTGTGTGGAGGAGAGAAACAAATTCATCATCAACTTTGGTGTCATTTGATGCTTATATTCGCTTTGCATTGCAGTGTACTTCCTTGTAAGCCATTCTAATGAATCATAATTCTACGAATTGGGACCCTCCGTCTTCTTTCTTTCTTTCTCCCTTTCTTTTGACTCAGTCCTTCCGATTGTCTGTCTGTCTGTCTGTTTGTTTGTCTCCCTGTCCACCTCCCTGCCTGCCTGCCTGCCTGCCTGCCTGTCTTTCTGACTGTGTGTGTCTCTCTCTGTTGTCTGCCTCAGTCTCTCTGCTTGTCTCTACACATACACTTTCATACACAAAATAATTATGCTTGCGTGTGTCACACACACACACACACACACACACACACACATGTACACACACACACACACACACACACACACACACACACACACACGCACACGCGCGCGCGCACGCACGCACGCACGCACACGCATACGCACGAGCACACACGCACGCACGCACGCAAGCACGCACGCACGCACACATACACACACATTTAAGCACATATACTGCATGTATCCCCTCCCCCTCCCCCGCCAGAAACAGACATACATGTGCATGCACGAACATGGTTTTTCAACATACGTCCCCCTTTTTTAATTAAAAAAAAAAAAAAAACAAAAAAAAAATGTATCAACACGCAACACAGCAGCTGTCATAAGCACCATTGTATATTAACGAAGAAGAAGAAGAAGAAGAAGAAGAAGAAAGAAGAAGAAGAAGAAGAAGAAGTAAGGAATAGAAAGAGAGACAGGCAAGAAAAAGAAAGAAAGAAAACCCAATAAAGAACGAAAGAAAATTGAAAAAAAAAATGATGATGATAGTTATAATAAAAATGACAACAGAGAGAGAGAGAGAGAGAGAGAGAGAGAGAGAGAGAGAGAGAGAGAGAGAGAGAGAGAGAGAGAGAGAGAGAGAGAGAGAGAGAGAGAGAGAGAGGAGACCGACCGACCGACAGACAGACAGATAGACAGATAGACGGACAGACAGACAGAGACAGGGAACTGTCAACAACGAACACAGTATCCGAATCTCCAGAGCATCGGCAGGTGAAACGTGAAAACAGGAGCCATGTCTGGCGGAATGAGAAACACAAACGGCGCCTGCATGAAATAAATGATTTGCTGCAAGGCAAAAACCTGTCCCTGTCTTTATGCGTGCGTGCGTGTGTGTGTGTGTGTGTGTGTGTGTGTGTGTGTGTGTGTGTGTGTGTGTGTGTGTGTGTGTGTGTGTGCGCGTATGTGTGTGTGTGGTGTGTGTGTGTGTGTGTGTGTGTGTGTGTGTGTGTGTGTGTGTGCAGACAGGGTAGAAGACATGGGACAGGTGGGACAGGGGTGGGAAGGATTGCAGATGTGAGGGGGTGACCCTCGCCAATATCACTCACTTCTCTACAGGTTTTAGACCTGGTCATACCCATTCCTTTCTCAGTAGAGATGGCTGCCTCAGAGAGAGAGAGAGAGAGAGAGAGAGAGAGAGAGAGAGAGAGAGAGAGAGAGAGAGAGAGACTTAGGAAGAGTCGGACAAAGGGACAGAAACAGAGTGAATAGATAAAGATGGAGAGTCATGGGCTGAAGGAAAGGAAGGGGGGAGAACTGAAAGGAGTATAAGCGAAGGGGAGGAGGAAGAGGAACAGAAAGACACCCGTACAGTGGAGGTAGAAAGGACAGCTGTGGCAGGGGTTACCTAGGAGTGAGGAGACTGCGTAATTCTAGTTTCTGCGTAAGAGGACTGGTCAATTTAAGTTGCACCATGTCTGCTAAGTTATGACGCAAACGTGTCTAGAAGGCAGGTAAACAGATAGATCAAGGACTGTAGGCGCAAATGAGCAAATGTAACGAACAGGAAACATGTTCAAGACAGGATACTGTTTGTGTGCCTTCTTTTTACGTGCTGAATTAAATATTAGTGTTGCAACTGAGTGTCTCTTCTAGTGAGGAGCTTCAGGATGAAGTAGAACCGATTGCTCCCTGGGGAGTGCTGGCGTTCGGATCAGCAAAGACAGAAGTACCACGCTGTAGCTGCGTATGAACTGGGCAAAATGATGATGGCTTTGTTTAGAGGACACGTTGTCCATCATGCCCTGCTCTTCTGCTGTGCTCGGTTTGAATGTTTTCTCCACGTCTATACCCTTGGTGAGTTTGTTTTGAGTTCACCGATATCGACAAGCTCATGGGTACTGTCTTTGGAGGGGATTGCTCCGAAGGGGATTGCTCACTCGCGTGTGCTCTGCAACTGGGGCAAATGTTATATTCAGTAGGGTGGGTTAGTGAGTGTGGGTGGTGTCCCTTGTATTTAAGATTAGAACACGCTGTCCTGAATACCAACAAAATAGCTTAGCAGCAGCACAGTGTCTCCTCTGGTGGGTTGCCTCATGACGACTTCACATTGACATTCCCAACTACTGTGGGATGAACCAGTGTACGGCTGGAAATGGGGAGCCAGAACAAGCTGTGTAAAAGCAAAACCACTCAATTGGCAATGGACGTGAGATATCAAAAAAAACCAAGAAACGACAGACAGAGAAAAAAACAAACAAACAAACAAACAAATAAACAAACAAAAAAACTAAACAGACACAAAGCGTGTGGGCGGATTGAAAACGTCTATTTGTGTTATTGTTCGACGCTTGGTGAATGTTTTCTTCTTTGTGTGTCAGATTTTTGTCATGGTTGGTGTTTTTACATTGCTGTATGCACATCAGTGGTCACTATCAATGTTAATCTTTGTTTTCATTCGCTTTGTTCTTGTGGATTTTTCCTTTTTTTTCTCCTTTTCTAATTTCTGCTGCTCTTGTAAACCGTCGATCATTCATTCATTCATTTCTTTCTTTAATTAATTCTTATCCTGTTCAATGCTTCGATTATCCATCTATCCACTATTTCACTCTTTCTTTCCTTACTGGTTCTTTTTCGTCTTTGTGTACACGTGTGTCACTCACTGTCTCAGCATTCTTTGTCCCTTCTGTCTGTCTGTCTGTCTGTCTCTGTTCTTCCTGTCTGTTGGTTGGTCTGAGAGTCTCTCTCTCTCTCTCTCTCTCTCTCTCTCTCTCTCTCTCTCTCTCTCTCTCTCTCTCTCTCTCTCTCTCTCTCTCTGCGTCTCTCTCTCTCTCTGTCTCTCTCTTTCTCTGCACACATGCCTGCGCGCGCGCGCGCGCGCGCGCACACACACACACACACACACACACACACACACACACACACACACACACACGCACGCACGCACGCACGCACGCACGCACACACACACACACACACACACACACACACACACACACACACACACACACACACACACACACACACACACACACAAATGGTAGGTAGGCACTCAAAGTCTGACCATGGCGTTGGGCTAATGCATAGATCAGACATCCGCAGAGTCGTAGCCACGAGACCCTCTTCTTCAATTGTCTCATCATCTTTGTTGTTAATTCATTTATCCATCAGCTTCAAATCATGCGTAGTGTGGTCTCAAAACTTAGCGGATATGGTGCAGCGTATATGGACTAGCCCGCACGCAGTGACGCCTCCCTTGATGAAAACTCTCTCTCTCTCTCTCTCTCTCTCTCTCTCTCTCTCTCTCTCTCTCTCTCTCTCTCTCTCTCTCTCTCTCTCTGCCTGTATGTCTGCCTGTCTGTCCCTGTACCTGGCAATTCCCCACGCCCAGTTCAAGAGTGTGTCCTTCTTTCAGAGTGTCCATCAAATTCACGTGAAAAGCCACCCCCATTGGACGTACCCACTTAACGTTAATCACCAATCACATCACTTGTTACAAATTCTAAAGATCGCGTGCTTCCACCATGAGAAGAACAAAATGACACACCCGTACCCCCTTCCCATTCCTTATCCTCCTCACGTAGCACCCCACTGTGCTTTACCCTCATCACTTCTGTCTCTAGTGAGAGGAGAGAGAGAGAGAGAGAGAGAGAGAGAGAGAGAGAGAGAGAGAGAGAGAGAGAGAGAGAGAGAGAGAGAGAGAGAGAGAGTTGCTGGCAGGGAACTGCAGAAAGTGGAAAAGGGAGGATGAAGTGAACAGACCATGCGGTCTGTGCATGTAGGAAGGACAGAATGTGGCGAGGGAAACAATGCAATTTTTCACTTTCATGGAAAGAGTCGTCAGTGTAGACAGACTGGTTGATACACCTTGCACCAAATCTGTCTAGTGATGATGTCATATGTATAGAAGACAGGTGTATAAAGATGTTATTCAATAATTACATATATTATTTCTTTCGAAATACAAATACAGATAAGAGATTTGGGATAGGGTGTAAGGTTAGGGGCGGAATGACATAGAGGAGAGGGTTGGACAGAAAGAACTAACATAAAGGAGACTTTGCTGATACCAGTATTCTTGTCAGACTTTGAACATCTTTCTTCATATGTTAAGACTGTGAACATGTCGATGACAAAGTTATTGGGATTCTGGTAAAATGTACAGTCATTCTCGTAATTAAAAAAACAACAACAACAACAACAACAACAACAAAAAAAACAACAACAATAACAAAGAAAAGCAACCACAGAAACCAAACTTAAAACGCTCAGTCCTAACAACTGGTTATCTTCTTAAGTAAGAAAAAAAAAAAAACAACAAATTTAGAGTGTTTTTGAAACATCTGGTCTACTGAAGATTTAAAGAAACAAATGACAAAGTATGTGTATTCGACAAGACGACAGCCCTCACATGATCAACCATGGTCGACTGAGCTATAAACAACTTGATTTAAAATCTAATTTGATTTTAACCGACCAACGTACCTATTGCGTGTGCCTTGAGTCTGAACAACAGGTGAATGGGGACTCCATAAGTACCAATCACAAGAAAGATGACAGAAATTTGGTGAATCGTGTTGACTGAGGCATACAGTAACATATAAAAATTAAGTGAGATAAAGAAAAAGAAAAAAAAACCCATTCTCTGATTCAGTTTCTTTCAAGTTTAACAAACTATTTTTACAATACAAGCAAAACGAATATCTTGAAGAGCCAGAGATAGTAAAGGATTTTTCCCCTGTGGTAACCGCTGTTGTTTTCCATTTTCTCAATGTGGCATAGATAAGTAATATTGTCTGATTGGTAGTCATAATGATCTTAGTTCTCATTCTTCCAAACAGAATGGAACAAGACCAAGGAAGACCCAGTACATTCTAAAAGAATACTTCAACAGCGTCAACATGCTTGAGTCAAGCCAGACCTTGATTTATTCATTAACATATCTTTTGTCATAGAGGTATTCTTTCGGATTAGAATGCAACACAGAGTTTAGATAGCTGGTGTAATACGCGCTCTAAGTTGGAAACGTGTTCATCAAACAAAGAATTTTCTATTTTTTGTTGTCTTTCTGTCGAGAATCAAAGTGAATTTTGATTACACAGCATCTCAAGATTTCATTTAAAGGCCCAATAAACACGCAAGCTGGCACGTGTATTGATAAACAAAGCGAACCTTAATATATCGCAGTGAGAAACTGTCTTTCAACAGGAAGTTATGACAGTTTGGAACGAGGCCCTCCAAACGAAAAGCCTATAAGACAGCTTCCCTTGGTTCTCTCTCTCTCTCTCTCTCTCTCTCTCTCTCTCTCTCTCTCTCTCCTCTCTCTCTCTCTCTGTGTGTGTGTGTGTGTGTGTGTGTGTGTGTGTGTGTGTGTGTGTGTGTGTGTGTGGTTGTTGTTGCTGTTGTTGTTGTTGTTGTTTTAGTACGGTAATGTTTATAGTGACTCACGCTGGTATGACCTTTCAGGCATTATTTGCATAGCAAACAGGATAGGTATGCTGTGGGCAGGCCCAGATGGGGATGGGTTCGATGGATGGGATAGGCAGTGGCAGGTGAAGTAACTGATCAGTTTGTGAGGAAGAAGCTTGGATCACTCCACAACTGATCATCTTCCGCAATCTTCCCCTGCACCAAGCTTTATCAGGGACAGAGTCCAGAACTGTTGTGGATGTCGGTTGTGGGTGTTACTATTCCACCCTGACTTTCCAGCCACGAGGATGCATTCCAACAGACAGAGCCTCCAAAGAGAAACTTCGGTTCTGGACTCTGTGCCTAATGACATCCCAATCACAGTGACTGCTCTGAAAGTTGTCGAGTGGGAATGCAGATGGCACTCTTCTTCTTCACACACACACACACGCGCACACACGCACGCACGCGCGCACGCACGCACACACACACACACACACACACACACACACCACACACACACACACACACACACACACACACACACACACACACACACACACACACACACACACACACACACACACTGACTGACTGAAAACATTTACTGTCAGATTAACATAGTGTTGTACTGACATTGTAAAAGGGATAAAACCTAAATAAATTAATGAGAGAAACGAGAATAATACAAATAACGTCTGAAATACATAAACAAAACATACAGGAAAAATTAACAGGGAAACATTTAACATTTGTAAGTAGAATAATAAAATCAGAAATTGTAACAATAAACCAGATTACATCTTAACTGTACTGAGAATCAAATCTCTCTCTCTCTCTCTCTCTCTCTCTCACACACACACACACACACACACACACACACACACACACACACACACACACAACACACACACACACACACACACACACACACACACACACACACATACACACACACACATACTCACACACGCACACAGTGAATTTTCTAGCTCAGAATTTCCAGACCATGACGGCGGGAGACAACAATTTCAATGTCCAGATGAAGGGATCTATGACCAGAAACATGGAAAACTCCGACTTCATTATCTTTGATACACTAGACACATCAGGTTACCGATCTTTGAGCTTTCATGACAAGAACGTGGCCACTACTGTCGGGAAAAGACCACACAGCGTCCACAAGGGTGTAAACAGACTAACCAATTCAGAGAAGAGAAAGATGGGCAGACAGATATGGGACATTGGTGCGAAGAAATAAGCCTTTTTGCTTTATTTGAATTTGTGGATAGGAAACAAAAACAAAAAAACAAACAAACAGGAAAGAAGTTACCGCAGTTGAGATCATCTTCTGATCTATGACCTCCCTTCAATCTCTTCCTTCTCCTCTCCCCCCCCCCTCCTCCTCACCCCTCTATCCTTCTCTTCCCTCCAGTTTGGACCTGTAAGGCAGTTAAGGATCCCAAGTTTTGTGTGACATAATTGGTCTGTGTCGTCATTTTACTACTGCCATTTTTTTGTTTTTGTTTTTTTGTTTTTTTTTGGAGTAGAGAACAAGACAACCTCTTTGACGTCATTGGATGGCTGATAGCGATGGTGGTGTTAATGGTGATGGCACTCTCTGTTTCACTGTCTGAATTTCTTTCTTTTTTCATGTTAGTTCGACTCTCTCTCTCTCTCTCTCTCTCTCTCTGCATCTGTGTGTGCGTGCGTGTGTGTGCGTGTGTGTGCGCGTGTGTGTGTGTGTGTACGTGTGTGTGTGTGTGTGTGTGCGTGTGTGTGTGTGTGTGTGTGTGTGTGTGTGTGTGTGCGTGTGTGTGGAGAGAGAGAGAGAGAGAGAGAGAGAGGAGAGAGAGAGAGAGAGAGAGAGAGAGAGAGAGAGAGAGAGAATTTGAGGAGAGAGAGAGATGAGAGAGAGAGAGAGCCACTAATCCGCTATGGAAAACCAAACTTGTAGAAAGATT
>JADBJO010000792.1:67388-72388 GCA_016801955.1 Conus betulinus | reverse complement strand
ACACATGAGCAAACAGAAAGAAAAAACAAAAAACAAACAGACAGATAAACAAACAAGAAAGAGTGTGGACATATTGAGTTCGGCAGACTGAATTGTCGATTTGTGCCTGCGGCATTTTTCCTTCACATTTTCTCTGTGGATTTTTCCTGTTGTTGCTGTTTTACTTTTTGTTGTTTTCTTTTCACGTTTTCATCTTCGTTTTTCATCGTTTTTTTTTTCTGCTGCTGTTGTAAACGTCGATTATTCATGATTTATTTCTCTTATTTATTTCTTCACTCATTAATTGACTCATTTATCCCATCCATCCATTAACTCTTTCTTTCTTACCTTGTCGTTTTTGAATTTCGTGCTCTTTCTTTCTTTGTCTATGTGGAGATGCCTATGCCTCCAGCCTCTCATTTCATCTGTTTCTTTGTCTGTCTGTCTTTCTGTCTGTCTTCTGTCTGTCTATCTGCCCTTCTGTCTCTGTCTGTCTGTCTGTCTGCCCCTCTGTCTGTCTGTCGCTGTCTGTCTGTCCGACTGCCTCTGTCTGTCTGTTTGTCTGTCTGTCTCTTTTTGTGTCTATCTGTCTGTGTGTCTCTTTCTGTCTGTTTACAAGTATGTTCTGTCTGTTCCCCCCCCCCCCCCCCCTCCCTTTCTGCTGCTCTCCCTTTGTCTCACATTCTCTTCCTGCCCTCCCCCCATTCCCCATTCCCCTCTCTCTCTCTCTCTCTCCTCTCTCTCTCTCTCTCTGCTTCTGACTGCTTCTACCCCATCCTCCTTCTCTCTCCCCTTGTCCAAAAGCAGATGTCATTCTATCAGACAGCTCCATCAAATTCACGTGAAAAAACTCTCCCATCAGAAACCACTTAAAGTTAATAACCAATCACATCACTTATTACACATTCTTGAGATGGCAGTTATCGCCATGAGAAGAACAACATCAAAGTGTTCTCCCCATTCCTTTTCCAGCCACCTCGCTGTCCACATCCCTCTCTCACTCCTGTCTCCCATTCCTTAAATGCATGTGTGTGTGTGTGCGCCTGTGTGTGTGTGTGTGTGTGTGTGTGTGTGTGTGTGAGAGAGAGAGAGAGAGAGAGAGAGAGAGAGAGAGAGAGAGAGAGAGAGAAGGTAAACATAATGAGGGGCGTTGGAGGGAGGAAAGTGTGGAGAGTGGGAAGGGATAGATAGCGACAAGTGGATCCTCTGTGTAGTGAGAGCAGGAAGGACATTGATGGTGGAGGTCAGAATGAAGCAAGAAACAGACGCAGTTTCATCATTTGTGAAGGACGGGTCGGCACGTGGTACGCGGTAACCATCTCTGCTACTTGCCAAATATGTAGAGGGTAGGCAGATAACTGTAGAAATCAATGAACATGTGGCTGAATGTGGAGACAGGTAGGAGAAGGAAGAAGAGGGTGGCAAAGAGAAGGGATATAAGGGAAACTTTGCAGATGCCTAACATTATGCAGCTCTCTTAACGTGCTTGTCAGACCTTTGAACAGTTATATTGACAGGCTTTGAATTTGAATAATTATGCTGAGGATGCAACTCATTCAGCAAACAGAATTCTAATCATATGTGCAGATACATTTGTATCGAAAAAAAGAAAGCCATTAAACAATTCTGAATAATGGTTAAGGCCTGGACTCCGTATTTCTAGATATTCAACCCAGCCCTGAACATCTGGTCATCCTTGTTTTCCGGTGGGCCTTGAATCTATTCAACACTTGAAATGAGGCCTTCAAAAGCACTTATCACAAGAAAGATGACTGAATTCGGAGAATCGCGTTGTCTGACGTATGTATTAACATACCTAACAAAAAACAAAACACACACACACACACACACACACACACACACACAGAGAGAAAGACAAAGAAATACAAACTGGAAACAGCTTTGTCTCTGAAGAGTCTTTTTTCATTTAAAATCCAATCCATTTTCAATACAAACAAAACGAATGATGTCTGTAAGAGCAAACGATTACAGCGAAAAATCTTTTTTTTTTTCTTTTTTTTTTTTTATCTAATAATGTACCAACGTTATTTCTATTTCTCTCCAAACAGCATTACTTATAACGGTTTTTAATTGTTGGCCAGATAGATCTCCATTCTCATTCTCTCAAGCCCTATGGTCTTCATGGAACAAGCTCCACTCTGAAAGAACAAAGAAAGAACGTTCGAAAAGAGACGTTGACTTAGTCACTAAGTCTTGACAGATATTTTGTTTGTTTAGGTTTAAATGAAGGGAAGGCCAGAATACATCCGCTAGTAGATCAATGTTCTCTTGACCCAAGTTGTCCTGGGTGCAGAGAGATTCGATTTTGTGCCAAGCCATAATGGTCAAGTTGACATTGTTTTCGATTCCATTTTTTTTTCTGAAAGCCTTTCTAATCAGGCTTTCAACTGACATGCATATACATAGCATGCATCCCCATGAAAAGAAGATGGACTCTCTCTCTCTCTCTCTCTCTCTCTCTCTCTCTCTCTCTCTCTGTGTGTGTGTGTCAGGGGGAAACGATGGACGGAGATTGGCGGGGCACGTGCACACATGCACTCAGTCAAGCATGAGTGAGTGAGTGAGTGTGTGTGTGTGTGTGTGTGTGTGTGTGTGTGTGTGTGTGTGTGTGTGTGTTGTGTGTGTTTAAAGAGAGAGAGAGAGAGAGGGAGAGAGAGAGAGAGAGGGAGGAGAGAGAGACAGAGACAGAGACAGACAGACAGACAGACAGAAATTATACTCATAAATCTTATCTGTGTGAATAGGAAAGGGGAGTGTCAGGGAGGGGTTTGTGTGCGTGTTCGTGCATGTACATGTATGCAATCATGCATGTGTGTGTGTGTGTGTGTGTGGTGTGTGTGTGTGTGTGTGCGCGTGCGTGCATGCGTGCGTGTGTGTGTACATACGTGCGTGTGTGTGTGTGTGTGTGTACGTGTGTGTGTGTGTGTGTGTGTGTGTGTGTGTGTGTGTGTGTGTGTTGGGGGGGGGGGGGGTGATGAAGGATGTGTATATATAAGTGAGAGTGCATGCACCCATGTGTGCGAGTATGTGTGCGTGTGTGTGTGTGTTGTGTGTGAGGGGGGGGGGGGGGGGTATACGTGTGTAGGTGTATGCGTTGGTGTGTGTGAGTGTATGTTAGCTGGAGAGAGAGAGAGAGAGAGAGAGAGAGAGAGAGAGAGAGAGAGAGAGAGAGAGAGAGAGAGAGAGAGATCATGCGTTGATATGTGAACTTGTGACCCTCTTGGAACATGAAAATTAGGAGGGGGGGGGGGGGGGGGGGGGTGGATCTTAAGAGCACAAGGCCTGTCTTCTTACTTATTTTGCTTGTGATTTTTTGCCCCACCACGTTCACATAATTTAAGTGGTTTCTGAAATAATGGGACAAAATATATTGACAGATTTTAATTCTAATCTGTGTTCATGTCACTCAATGTCAATGGTTCTGTTTTTTTTTCACCTTCCACTGCCTCTGACACCAGTTCAGACCACGCGTACTCTCTCTCTCTCTCTCTCTCTCTCTCTCTCTCTCTCTCTCTCTCTCTCTCTCTCTCTCTGCATAGAATTCTGCATCTCTCTACAGTCGTGGAAGAATGTTTTTCTGCATAGAATTCTGCATGTACATACAGTCGTGGAAAATGTTTGTTGCAGGCATTATTTGTTCTAAAATACAAATTTATTTAGTTCTTGTTGCGTACTCATGTGAACAGGGCTGATGGCCTCACATTAAAGTCACGAGTCGAGTCTCTCTCTCTCTCTCTCTCTCTCTCTCTCTCTCTCTCTCTCTCTCTCTCTCTCTCTCTCTCTCTCTCTCTCCCTCTCTCTCTCTCTCAGACTGGAAGAATAGGCTCTGTCTAAAATCCCAATGCTTGATCGACTAAAATTTTCGAGGTTCTAAGTTCTGAGTTCTCTCTCTCTCTCTCTCTCTCTCTCTCTCTCTCTCCTCTCTCTCTCTCTCTCTCTCTCTCTCTTTTCTCTCTCTCTCTCTCTCATGCACATACACGCACATACACACGCACGCATAAACATACACACATACACAGACACACACAGACATTAAAAAAACACAGTCACACACATACAAACACACTAACACGACACACACACACACCACACACACACACACACACACACACACACACACACACACACACACGCACACACACACACACACACACACACACGCGCACACACACACACACACACACACACACACACACACACACACACACACACACACACACACACACACGTACACACACGCATACACACATACACATACGCACACTCATACACACATGCACACATACGCATACAGACACAGACACACAGACAGAAACGCACACAATCACACACACAAACACACAGACACACAGACACACAGACACTCACACACACACACACACACACACACACACACACACACACACACACACACACACACACACACGCACGCACGCACGCACGCACGCACGCACGCACACACACACACACTGGTTTGTCTGTCTGGGTGGCTGGCTGTTTGGCTATCTGGCTGTCTGTCTGTCTGGCTGTCTGTCTATCTATCTATCTGTCTGTCTGTCTGCTTATCTATTTGTCTATCTGTCTATCTATTATAACTTCAACAGTCTCTGTCGCCCATCTTTCACCCCCATGGCGGATTTACTTTTGGGCGAGCACACACCCACTACCAAAGTTTAAGGGATCTTCGATCCGCATTGTAATATTCAGATCCACACTGTGAATGAGCATCAAACTTGATCTCATTCTTCTTCCCAACCCGTTCCAGACTTCCACTAAGTTTTATAACGTCAGCTAAGTGGTTAATACACAATCATGAAAACAAAACAAATCATCTGACAGACGTAAATGAAAACATAACCTCCTTGAAGGAGAAAACAAACGAACGAAAAACAACAGGAATCTAAATCCAGAGACACGGCGAACGCCAGAAGAGGCAGTGTCTACTTCATGATTGTGATCATTATAGATTACAGATTCAGACAATGGTATATCTGGCAGAG
>JADBJO010000792.1:42388-49888 GCA_016801955.1 Conus betulinus | reverse complement strand
CTGCCAATAACGAACAAGGTATCCGAATTACCAGAGGACGAGCAGGTGAAACGTGAAAGCAGGAGCCATGTCTGGCGGAATGAGAAACACGAACGGCGCCAGCATGAAACAAATGAATCGCCGCAAGGCAAAATCAAGCCCCCTGTCATAGCTGACCCCTATGTGTGTGTTGGAGTGAGAGGTGAGATGGGGGGGGGGGGGGGGGGGGGGGGGGGGGGGGGGGGGGGGGGAGGGATGAATGGGGCACGAGGAATGTGACGAGTGCAAGTGTACTTCCCTGCAGATTTTCGACTCTGCATCTCTCACCCCTTCCTGAGAGTAGTAGAGGGTTCTTTTAGAATGTGTGTGTGTGTGTGTGTGTGTGTGTGTGTGTGTGTGTGTGTGTGTGTGTGTGTGTGTGTGCGTGCGTGCGCGCGCGCGCGTGTGTGAGTGTGCGTGCGTGCGTGCGCGCGCGACCGTTCATACGAGATTATTGAAATATTCCACCAGAAACGATGTTTCGTTAACTTGTTTTTGCTTTTTCTACTTCCTTTCCGCATCCTCCTCTTCCTTTTGATGTTCTAAGCCATTCCGAACTATCGCTCCTGTCCCTCTTGTTTTTCATTTGTCTTATGTTTGCTGTTCTTGCTGTTCTTGTTTGTTTTTCATTTTCCATTTCGTCTGTTGCTTGTCTGCCACGTCTCCTCTTTTGCTTCTCTTCTGCCCTCCGGTTATCGCTCATTTCCCTTCCTTCTCGTCCTCTTCTTTTTCTCTTTCCTCACTCCTTTTCCCTCTCCTTCTCATCCCCTTCTACTTTATCCATTTTTCTCCTTGCATCTTATTCTCTTTCAGCTTCTCCATCTCTCTGTTCTTCTTCCCCTTTGCTTCTCCTATTTTTGTCTTCTTTTACTCCTTTTTTTCTCCTTCCCCTCCTTTCCGTACTGTCATTCCATTCTCTCTCTTTTTCTCCTTTTCGTTTTTTCACGTCATTCTATTTTCTTTTTTTTTATCTTCTTTTTTTGGTTTCCTGCCCTCTTCTACTCTTCTTCTTCTTTCCACCCACGTATCACCTGGCGAGCTGTCTTTGCCAGAAGGAGGGAATTCTGGTCAATGTCCCATCCTGCAAATAGTGACTGTAGATATCTGGTTAAAACAGTAATTGTCACATTGGAATGTCCTCACTACAAGCAGGCAATTTGAAGAATAGGGATGAAGTGGGAGGTGGATGGTGGGTGGGTGGAGTGGATGGAGAAAAGCATCGATGACAAACATTTGGAGTGAACTGAAGTACAATTTCAGAGCACCATTTACTTAACTTTGTAAATGGGTGGCCATTAATTCAACAAGAGAAACAACGGATAACGAACCTAAAAATTGGAAACCATCAACATTCCAAGTGTCTGTTGATGACACAGATTCGCATAGGAAAGACTTCGTAAATGAACAATTGATAACAATTTGCAGAACAGTTCCATCACTGATACAAGTATATTTTACATTAGGCTAATATCTAGTCTGCAATGACTTTACGAAAGTCTCAAGGTTAAACTTGAAACAAGCCTGTAGATCGAATCAAGTCTGAATTAGTTCATTTACGACGATTTGAAGTTGAATTGAAACACCTGAAACACACCTCTTTTATTACTCCTTTCCTTGCCTGACTTGGACAATTGACCTTTCATTTCCTGCTCTGTCCGCTTGATATTTAAAAAGTCGCCAGATGGTATCCTGAACAACTCAGGTTTTGTGATTTTCGTACCCACGTAGTTTATTACAAACCACATTTCGAATAACATATCTTACATATCTTCTTTCTGGTTATTCTCAAAAAGAAGCAATCTGTTAAAATAGTTGAGACTCGACAGAAGAGATACTGTCGATCGTCATCGTCAAATTTAACAAAGTGATTTAAGCCACTTTCAAAGGATTATTACAGTTTTCTTCAAAATGTATGCCAATTCATGCTGCTGATACACGCCAATTTCGCTTTGGTTATTTTGGAAGCAAAAAATATACATTTCGCCATTGTTAACTCCCCAAAAAATACAGGTGGCGCAGGTGGTCTTAATAGTTTCAATATTTCTCGCATAATTTAAGTTTTCAGCAAAGAAGTTGATATTCTCCCCCACTTCCACCTCCACCCCTCCTTGGGCATTGGTTCCTTCTGTCGTCGATGCACTCTCGTCGAACCACTCAAGTCCATGATTTTTATTTGCAATGACTGTCTTCATCACATCAGACTGGATGTTTGTATGCGATCAAGGAAGTTTGTATGAGGGTTACACACGAAGTGTTGTTTCTTGCTTCATACGCAGAATGTTAGCATCTCCGTATGGTAGATCCGTTTGTGTGGTTAAAGATCGGTTCTTTGCCTGAAACACTTGGGCGGCTAGAACCCCCAGTGAATGAGACCATCTCATAGACATTAATTTATTTGAAAATGACATTCCTTCTCTACGCCACTGTTGGGACCCGCTGGCTGGCGTAAAGTATTTATCTCTTCTCTTTTTGCCTTTTATGATTGTAGGAAAACATCATATATGAAGCTTCTATCATTTTGTTGTTTCCATTCATTGTGAATGGTTTGAGGGAACATTAAAAAGAAACATATTAAAAATAACCGTTTCCAGAAATCTTTTTCTTCATGTTGTTTTTTTATTGGGTCTCAATGGTTCCAACTCAGTATGCCGCCACTTGGTGAATCTGCTGAAGACACGTGTGCAGAATATGTTGAAACTGTAGTTCCTTTCAATTTCTTTGTAAATGGGAACTTGCCTCGTTAGTGGGGATAGCCTGCCATATGGTGGCTTGCACCTTCAAAGAAATGTGAGGGTAGACTTCTGTATGGCGCGGCGGCCCCCAAAGTATGGGGGTAGGCTCCTATGTTGTGGCATCCATCTCAAAAGAATGCAGAGATAAGTTCCTACATTGTGGCATCCAGCTCCAACTAAAATCTGATGTTTGTGAAAATTAGCCACAAGAAAACTGTTGGACCGTTTCTGCGTTTTTCGGTCTTTCACAGCTTTTTCCTTTGACAGAATCTGAAGGATGTGTTTAACTATTCGTTTTTCTATTGTTCACACTTGCTTACAGCCTTGTTTCACTTCATACATTCACATCACTTTAAAGAAGACTTACTATCCTTCAACAACACGTTTAGTCACTTATCAAATTAAAACGCAACTCAAGAGTTTTCTTGTTTTTTTTTATTCAGATGTAGTGTCGAACTATGATCTGACACCCGTTCCCAGGTTTCAGTTTGCCGATCACACAGAGCTGTTTTTCTATTTTCTCGTATCTTTGGGATGCAGAAAAAAAGGAACTCGTAAGTTTTGTCTTCTGTAATGGTAATAATTAAGCACTCATTTGAAGCCATAAGATTGGAGCATCTTGAGCGATAACTTTGAGCAAGCAGTACTTTGTATCTGCTTTCATCTGTTAGAAGAGAGAGAGAGAGAGAGAGAGAGAGAGAGAGAGAGAGAGAGAGAGAGAGAGAGAGAGAGAGAGAGAGAGAGAGATTTTCATAACGTTTCGCATAGTAATCTGTGTGTGTGTGTGTGTGTGTGTGTGTGTGTGTGTGTGTGTGTGTGTGTGTGTGTGTGTGGTGTGTGTGCGTGCGTGTGCGTGCGTGCGTGCGTGTGTGTGTGTGTGTGTGTGTGTGTGTGTGTGTGTGTGTGTGTGTGTGTGTGAGAGAGAGAGAGAGAGAGAGAGAGAGAGAGAGATGAAATGAAATGAATGATTATTGCTAAAAGCGGTACAGCTTCCTTAGCAATATGACGCGATGAACAATAGCACAACAAAGCATTGAAATAATGCCGCGCGGTAAGTCTGACATGGAAACCATGGCAAACAATGTTCATTCTCCTCACTGGGCTGGCCAATGTCCCATAGGAAACCCGTCCGTCATACCAGTCTCGCGATCACACAGACTGTCACCCCAGGTAGAACTGGATCAGGCCGTGCAGTCTCCATCGTCCGTGCTGCACGCGCAATCTCGGCGTGTTGTTTACTGTCAACACTTTATCCTCTTCGAAGACTGGCAAGTTTTACACGCTCCTCTGTCAGCATGTTTCTGCTGTCCTGCTTCACAAACCAAAACACACACTCGCCGTCACCAGATGCAGTTTTACAAGAAAACTCGAGGACGAGATCGTCTGACTCACACATCAGCACATCAGTATCCGTGGATCGCTGCACTGTCACTTTTCTATCTAAAGGATTTGTTTCTATCCTTGTCCCTCAATCGTCTTTGCACAGACCTATCTGTGAGGGCAGCGACACAGCTTTTCACCACACTGGTACTGAAAACCACCAACAGAAGTCTCAATCGCTGATCTGATGTCCGCGTCAGGTTGTTGAATAATAGCAGTGTCACAGTTCTTCGAGTCAAACGCTTCGCTGGTGCCGTGCACGTGGGAGCACATCAGACGGTGCTTCGTCCTCGTATTGTTCGCCGTCATTCCGGTTCGGCTGTGTAGTCAAAACGTACTCCTGTGTTCTTGACGTTTCCGACTGTGTGTCAGCTAAGAATGGCACATACTGTGTCAAAGTCACACTCATGCTTTGCACTTGCCTGTTACTGCTGCTGCTGTTAGGCACTCTCCTGACTGATTGGGTGGCTTTCTTTTATAATATTGCACCCGTGGGTTTGCGATTCAGAACGGGATCCGCCATATTTGTTGACAGTGGCGGGCTGGCAGGCTTGAGGCGTAACACACAACTACGTGTGCTGTCTGCTTCTCCCGCCACTTTCTAACTGGTCACCATGTTGTCCGTCAGCAGGGCGGTAGGGTCTTCTTCACAGTCGCTGGAAGTCCAGTAACTGGCATGTCGACAATGAAATTAGTAAATTCACCACAGCTCTTTCAGTGTGCGCCCTGTTGCTTCGCTTCAAGCCACGTGACCCCCGAGAGAGAGAGAGAGAGGAGAGAGAGAGAAAGAGAGAAGATAGCTGGGTTCGTTGTCACGCCTGAGGGCGTGGGTGCTATGATACGGAAGATAAACACAAACCGTGGCTAAGATGTTGCTCACTACTACACACGCACTTATCTGAATGAGTTTTTTTTTCTAACGTGTGTGTGTGTGTGTGTGTGTGTGTGTGTGTGTGAGAGAGAGAGAGAGAGAGAGAGAGAGAGAGAGAGGGAATTAACAAGGCGGAAGGGTACTGTGTACGCCTGCGCATTGCATGGTTTCCGGTCGAAAGGTAGTGTCAGTTGCCGAGGGCCCCAAGACAACTGGCTGAGGAATGAGGAAAAAGAGGGCCACTCTACATCTCACTCCATCGCATGCACCCAGGAGCTATCTGTTTTTTCTGCCTGTGTGCATAGATGTTTCTGCCTTGCTGTCCTCGGCTTCTCTCTCTCTCTCTCTCTCTCTCTCTCTCTCTCTCTCTCTCTCTCTCTCTCTCTCTCTCTCATCTCAGGCCATATGTCTGTCTGTCTGCCTCCATGTCTGTCTGTCTCTTTTGTCTGTGTCTACGTACATATCGGTTTTGTAATCTTTTGTCATTTTTCTGTATCCTTCTCTTTAACTTAATTTTCAGACACTGAACTTTTTTCCGTTTTAAGGTATTATTTCTTTTTCCTCTGCAGTTACTTTAAGAAATATATATTTTTTTTTAATCAAGTTATTTTTATTTTCTGTGCTTTCTCAATCGTTTTATGGCTCACTCCAACTCCTTCATACACAGCCAAACTTGGGTTCTTTCTTTTCGAAAGCCTCAGCCCGGCAGTCCCTACGGAGACGTCTTGTGGTAACTCACCAGAGGACACACTGCACCACTATTTAGTCGCGCTGGTGTTTATGTCCTAGCAATAAGCCTGGAAGTAAGCAGTGTGCAGCAGTAAGTCGGAACTTTGTGTTTCCCTCTGCACACCCAAGCGGAGTCTTCAGCATGTTGATGCTGGCTGCCTAAAAAAGAAGAAGGAGAAAAAGAACACACACAAACACACACACACACACACACACACACACACACACACACACACACACACACACACACACACACACACTTGCTGGCGTGCACGCATGCATGACTCAAGTGCATGCATGTATACATTCACTCATACATGCGCGCATGTGTACGTGCACACACTCATGTGCATATGTATACACACACGCACACACACACACACACACACACACACACACACACACACACACACACACACACACACACACACACACACACACACACACACACACACACACACACACATCTGTGCACAGGTGTACACACGTGCACGCACGCGCGTGCGTACACGCACTCAAGTGTATAATACACACACACACACACACACACACACACACACACACACACACACACACACACACACACACACACACACACACACACACACACACACACACACACACACACACACACAACAAACTGTAGAAGCAGTGCATTCGCCACAAATACCCATCACGAGAGGAAGCTGAGTATTGTGTTCAACGAAAAAACCCAGTATCTCACTAACGTTGCTCTGTAGACTGGAAGTTTGAGCATCAATATGCAAGCTAAATCACCGTGTCTCCCACAGTCAAAGAGGGCTCAATGAGAGGGAGCCATAAAGGCTGCCCCGTGATATTCTTTTTTTTTTTTTTTTTTTTTTTTTTTTGCTGTCCCAACCTCTGCGCCACCTCAGAGGCAGTGCACCCACGCCGCTCATTCCGACACCCCGTCCACACATCCACAGCCCGGTCGACCCCCCGCCGCAGCCCCGGCACCTGCAATCCACAGGGAACAGACAATGTCAAGTCGTCAAGAGAGGCAACCCACCGGAGGAGGACACTGCACTGCTGCCGAGTCACTTCGGTGGTGTTCAGTGGCGCCTGTTCTGATCTAACATACGCAGGACACCACCTACTAAGCCCCCTACTGACGACAATAATTGCTTAGTCGCGGAGCCGGCCGGAAGGCACCACCACGTCCATGCAGCGACAGCCCCCATGGGACTCGCCGATACCGGTGACCCGACGGAACCAAACCAAGGCCACAGACGTGGAGAGGGGAATCGAAATTGAGGTCACCATGAGAGCAGTGCATGAAGGGCCACAGAATTTTGAGACTTTTTTTTATGCCTGATGAGAATGAGGATGATTAAGATGATGCTACGGATTTCCATTTCGGTCTGAGACTACATGACAGGGCTGTACTCTACGCTTCCTTTCATAATATATCCCGGCGTCAAACCAGGCCGAGAGAGACACAGGCACCCGCAGTGTTGGTCAAGAAATTTGAGCAACACTCTCAGAAACGCATCCATTAAGTGGATGAAACTCGACTGTGTGGTCCCAGTCTTCCCAACTGAGTCCGCAGCAAACTCAACTCTGGGTAGGAGCCGGTCGGGGCAGAAAAACCCACATGACTTCTGATGGGATTCGAACCCACGACCTCCCAGCCGGGAGTCCGCGACGCTAACCACTTTGCCACGGCGGCTGGTGCCCCGTGATATTCTGTTTTTGTCTTGCAGCGGACACACTGGGCTTTGTGAGCTAATGTAATTCTTTATCATATTT
>JADBJO010000792.1:34888-39888 GCA_016801955.1 Conus betulinus | reverse complement strand
GAGGGGAGAGAGAGAGAGAGGGGGGAGAGAGAGAGAGAGAGAGAGAGAGAGAGAGAGAGAGAGAGGAGAGAGAGAGAGAGAGAGTAGGTGCAGTGCCAGACTTGTGATCCTGGTGATCACAGGGGTCATGGATTCGAATTTCTTTGGGCGTTTCAACACAGGATGATTTTTTTTTTCTCAGAGTTAAGAATAGTTTTGACTGTTTTCTAGAAGAAAACTGATGGGATGAGACTTTAAACACAAAGTCCTGTGTGTAAACGCGTCAATGAGAAATTTTGCAGGCCAATGAAATCCTTTTCATATCTTTCGGAAGAGTACAGCATCATTGCCGGTGACAACTGGATATAACTGGGAAAACAGTACATGCACAATAGTGCAACAGGAAATTGAGTAATGTTTTAACTGGCTGTGTCAAAAGAAGAAGAAAGAATAAAAGATCACACACACACACACACACACACACACACACACACACACACACACACACATGTACGCAGTGAGACGAGACAGAGGAGTTTTTTTTTTTTTTTTAATCTTTGATTAAGTGGACATCCTATTTTTTGTGCTATAGTTGTAGATAAGTTGATTCTTTTGACTCGTTGTGTAACCTTTTTTTTCCCAGCCCCGATTTTTTTTTTCCCCGTCTAACTAATCACGTAATGTGGAAAGACGTAAAACAAAACAAACACACACACACACACACACACACACACACACACACACATGCGTGCGTGCGTGCGCGCGCAGACATAGAAAAAAAGCAACACAAAAAACATGGAAACCAAGTCTTGTGTTCAACGACAAAAGCCCAGTGTCTCACTGACGTCGCTCTCTAGATTGTAAGTCTGAGCATCAATACGTAAGCTAAAATACCGTGTCTCCCCCAGTCAAAGAGGCTTCAAATGAGCGGGAGCCATAAAAGTTATCCTGTAATATTCCGTCTTTGTCTTGCAGCGGGTACACGAGGCTTTCTGACCTTAGATGATTCTTTATCATATTATCGTTGGACAGTCTGCCAGCATGTGTTACTGGATGTCTGTTTCTCCCGCTCTCCCCCCCCCCCTCTCTCTCTCTCTCTCTCTCTCTCTCTCTCTCTCTCTCTCTCTCGCTCTCGCGCGCGCGCGCGCGCGCGCGCGCGAGCGCGTGTGTGCGTGTGTGTGTGTGTGTGGTGTGGGTGATGGATGTGACTGTCTTCTGCTGTCTTCTGTTTATTGCTCCCTCCCGCCCCCCCCCCCCCCCCCCCCTCCCACCTCCCGCCACCACCCCCCTCCCCCCGGTCCCCCTATGCTTCTATCTGTGTAAAGTTTTCAGAAGACGCGTAAGTTTGACAACGGAACCTGAAAAAAAACATTGCTCATCTGTATGACTACTTAACTGATCTATGGGGCAAGGTCAGCATATCCGTATTTGTCGTTTCTTTTGACTTTGTTTATTTTGATTTGTTCATTATTGTATAGCATTTGTGAGTTCATCCCTCTTCAAGTGGGTCGAGGCCTTTATTGAATACAATTCCATTTCCGTTTCTCCCTCTCCAACCAGCTCTCTTTACTTTTTTCACATTGTTCAACACGGCGCCTGTATGTTTATTTTTGTGCTCTGTTTTGTGTGTCACTTTGAATTTTTAATACCCTGTTTTCGTGTTAATCATATTTGTGTGTGTTTTTTTTGTATTTTGGCAGTCTGTTTTATATGTGTTTATTTGTATTTTCGTTTGAGTAATCTTATTTTCTCAGAATTGTGGTTTGCATGTTTTTCTCCACTCTGGTTTGTGTGTTAATTAGTCTTTTTAGCACTCTGTTGTGTGTTTATCCTTATTTTCTATGTACTGTGTTTTTGTGTGTTGATTTGTGTTTTCTTTACACTGTGTTTTGTGAGTTGATTTGTGTTTTCTTTACTCTGTGTTTTGTGTGTTGATTTTTTGTGTTTTTTTTTTTACTCTGTGTTTTGTGTGTTGATTTGTGTTTTCTTTACTCTGTGTTTTGTGTGTTGATTTGTGTTTTCTTTACACTGTGTTTTGTGTGTTGATCTGTGTTTTTGTTGCACACCACCACTGGGATTTTTATTTGCGTTTTATTTGTACTCGTGTTTTCCATGTTGATTTGAATTATCTTCTCCCATTTGTGTGTGTATCTATGTACATTTCGTCTCACGTTTTATACCTCCTTATGATAATTTGTGCGACATTTTACCACTGTTTATTCTGTTTGCCCCCTCGACTTATTGGTACTGTATTCACTTTTTAATATGGACCGTTAAACTTTGCTGGGATTTGTCGCGCTTTTGTTTGTTTGTTTGTCTTTTTGAGCTGCATATAACTAGTTCGCTATTTAAAACAAACGAACAAAATAAACAGACGAATAAACAAACCTTTCTGTTTTTCACTATTATCTCATACTTTTAGATATACTGTTTACGGCATTTCATCAAGTTTGTCTCTAAAAATACAGTTTAGTCTAGTCCAGCTGTTTCTGTCCTGTCTCACAATTGAGGTGAAAGCGAGGAATCTCCACCTGTCTCTCTCTTCTGCTGCCCTGGGCACCGTTTGGAAACTCATTTTAAACTCTATCTTTTCTCTCTCTCTCTCTCTCTCTCTCTCTCTCTCTCTCTCTCTCTCTCTCTCTCTCTCTCTCTCTCTCTCTCTCTCTCTCTCTCTCTCTTACAATACATTCTTGCGCAGCTTTGCCAGATTTCTTAGTTTTAGGTTTAAGCTCATCTTACTCTTTGGTTATTTTAAGATTTTGTGCTACGTCTGAATTTGAAGGGAGTGAAGAGGGGTGAGGGCGGTGGGGGTGGGAGTGCGGGGTGGGGGTTCGGGGTCTGATCGCAGAATGGAAGAGGTTTCGCTCTGGCCAGGTGGACTAACAATACATGGGATGGTGTTGGTAAGGTATGCCTATCAGCAGAAGAGCGTGGGAAGGGTGCGGGTATATATGCATGGAACGGTTCAGATGGGGGGGGGGGGGGGGGGGGGGAGAGAGAGAGAGAGAGAGAGAGAGAGAGAGGAGATGTACACTAAGGACAGTTAAGACTCATCGAGAGTAGAGAGAGAGAGAGAGAGAGAGAGAGAGAGAGGAGAGACCCTCATGAGAGAGACGAGAGAGAGAGAGAGAGAGAGAGAGAGAGAGATGTGATCGTTGATGGACTGATGTGTAGGAGGGAAACTGAATACACTTCTTTTACTTACTTATCCATTTATTAATTAATGTATCAATTAATTAACCAGTTAATTCATTTATTTAGTATTCCATCTATCTGTTTGTTCATTCATTCATTCATTTATTCGGTTATTTGTTTATTCATATTTATGTTTCTTTCTTCATTTTTTTAACATCCGTTTATTCACCATCGTTACTTTGTTTGTTTGTTTGTTTGTTTGTTCAGGCCTTCAAATAATTGTCTTTTACACTAAACGTGGTCTGGCATTCCTCTCTGTTGTCAGCAGCAACACTACTAAGCCAACTGGTATCCATGGATAGATGTGTGGTCATTGCAGCATGTTTCAGACCAACTTGATTATTCTGATCTTGACGGATCGCACGATGCTTTGTACTGGCACAGTCATTTTCTAATGCTGCTGATATTGCTGGGTAGATGTCGAATAAAGGGTATTTTTTTTTTTTATATAATAATACTGATATTAGTATCCATAATAGTAATAATAATAACACTTATTATTATTATTATTTTCATTGTCATTATCGTTATTATTATTATCATTATTTTATCATTATTATCATCTTAACGTTTATTAGAATTACTTTTTTTTATTATCATTATTATCATCATCATGATGAGTATTATTCTCATTGCTATTTTTTATGATTAATTTTTTATTATGATTTTTTTTTGATTACTCTTATCGTGTGCCATCGTGTACTGGTGGAAATGGAGGACACGTATAAACATCGCATGCATCCTATGTGAGAAACTGGAGGAATAAATGAGATAAATGAAAATGAGTGACTGATATTTGAATGGTACGGGAAACGACTGAATGAGCGCCAGTAGGCTGTTCTTCGGCCGGCTCTACCTGGGTAGGCAGCCCGTTGAGTGAGTAAGGTAGTGTGTTTATTGTAAAGCGCTTAGAGCTTGGTCTGTGACCGAGGATAGGCGCTATATAATATACTCAACATAATGATAATAATAATTATAATAATAATAATAATAATGATAATAATAATAAACATCATCAACATCATCATCATTAATGTTAACATCATCATCATCATCATCATCATCATCATCATCATCATCATCATCATCATCGTCATCATCATCGTTATCGTTATCATCATCGTTATCATTATTATTTACTATTATTAAAAATATTATTATTACTATTATCATTAATTATCATTATTATTATTATATCATCATCATCATCATCATCATCATCATCATCATCATCGTCATCATCATCTTCGTCATTGTTATTATGATTATCAGTATTATTCGCATTGTTCTGTTGCATTGCATTCGGCTGCAGTCAGACCTATGCTCTTATTATTGTAGTTTACTGACTTCAGTCGCTGTCAGTATGTTGCTCTAACCTTCCCCTCCGCCTTCCCCCCGTCTCTCCTCCCCCTCCGCCTCCGTCCCCCTCCCTTCCCCCCCATTTTTTTTCCTCACTTCTGCCCTCTCACTCTTTTTCTTTCTATCTCCCCTTTTCCCCTCTCTCCTTTCTCCCTGTATCTCACAAATCCCTGTCCTCTCCTTCCTTCTTCTTTCTTCCTCTCTGTCCTCGGCCGGTCTATCTATATGTCTGTCTGTCTGTCTGTCTGTCTGTCTGACTGACTTGACCTTCCCTCCCTCCTCCCTCCACCCACTCTCCCTCTCTCTCCCTCTTCCTTCTCCTCCTCTTCCTCCTCCCCTCCTCCTCCTCCTCCTCCTCCTCCTCAATCTCTCCCTCCTCTTGCTCTGTCATTTCTCTTTCTCTCTGACTGCCTATCCCTCCCTCCCTCTCTCTCTCTCTCTCTCTCTCTCTCTCTCTCTCTCCTTCG
>JADBJO010000792.1:27388-29888 GCA_016801955.1 Conus betulinus | reverse complement strand
ACATATCCGAACAGAGACAATTTTTGACTTTATTCTTATGGTTGCCAAATCTTATATTTATAAGTGTAAGATCGAAATACGTAGGCCAGATGCTTCAGTTTTTCAGAGCCAGCTGAGCAACAGATTCAAAATCGAACTCTATAACGCTAAAGTGGTCAAAACAGGTTTGATGCTGTATGGTACAATTACACGCCGACCATTTCTTTTTTTTTTTTTACACCTATACTTAAAAAAAAATCGACAACAACAACAAAAAATCTCAATATAATACGCATCTCCGTAATCCCAGTCTCCATTTCTCAAGTTTTTTTAAAAAAAATTCTCATAATATTTGAATTGACATGTCTTTGAGTGTGCATTTGAAGCAACATACATTTTATGCATTGATATTTTATCCGTATGCTCTTGCTGTACTGTGGAAAATGTATATGTCAAATGTGTATGATATGATGTGTGTGTGTGTGTGTGTGTGTGTGTGTGTGTGTGTGTGTGTGTGTGTGTGTGTGTGTGTGTGTGTGTGTGCGTGTATCCTGAGAATTAAAAAAGAAGTAACACCAGTGACTGTAAAGGGACGCATAACCTACGTGCGGCACGGCGTCATCTTCCGCTCTGTGCTTATGTCACATTCAGAAGCCCTTAGCATTAGATGACCTCTGTCTGTCTGAATGTTTGTCTGTCTGTCTGTCTGTCTGTCTGTCTGTCTGCCTGTCTCTCTCTGTGTGTGTGTGTGTGTGTGTGTGTGTGTGTGTGTGTGTGTGTGTGTGTGTGTGTGTGTGTGTGTGTTCTCTTTTTCGTAATCAGGTTTGTTTCTCTTCTGTTCGGATTTTTTTAAAGTTGGGGGTTTTCTTCCTGTTGTTACTCCGTCTTCTGGTTTACTTTTTAGCCCCAGCTTATTCCAACATCTTCACGCTGTGAAACATGTCAGGTATTCAATCAAAAGTGTCTTGTTTCTTTTTACCATGAAGTGTCTTTCATATCTTGTTTCTTTTTACATGAAGTGTCTTTCAGTTTCGTTTAGACATGAAATAAAAACTGTTACATTCTTCTTCTTCTTCTTCTTTTTCTTCTTCTTCTTCTTCTTCTTTTTCTCTTTTTTTTTTCGGTAACAGTGGATATTGACTCCTCCCCGTCCCTTGCTCTCTCTTTTTTCCTTCTCTCTGTCGCAGTTTCACACTGTCTCTCTTGTTTTTGTGTTTGTCTGTCTGTCTGTCTATCGGTCGGTCGGCCTGTCTGTCTCTCTGTCTCTGTCGTCTCTCTCTCTCTCTCTCTCTCTCTCTCTCTCTCTCTCTCTCTCTCTTTCTTTCTTTCTCTCTCTCTCTCCATCTGTCTCCAACCTCCCCCCAACTCTGAAATGAACGGAGGTGATGAATGTTTAATTTAAGTTTTTGACAGCAATTTAATGTTAGTGTTCTCCCTTTAAGACACCAACAATGTGGCCCTGATATGGCCCTTTGTGGTCGGCTAGACTGTAAGGAACATTACCTTACCTACCTACCGGCAGATCTCACTTGCCGAAAAGAAGAAAATCGGTAACTGGTGACCTCTTTTTCACTGCAGTACTAAACGATATACACTAGCATGACTTGAAAATCTGTTCTCTTCCATCGGGTCCAATATCATTTAGTTTGCATCATACATCAGTTGGCTTAAAGTTCGTGTGATAACTCAAGAATAATGGGACATACATAGATTGTACCACTGCTTCGTTATCTGAAAAGGGGGCCGAAATAGCTCAGTGATAGAGCGCTGGACTCGTAATCTTGGGGTTGCGGGTTTTGAATCTCCGCCGGGCCGTTTCGGTACAGGGGGAAATTTCCCTCGGAGTTAACATTTGTTCTGACCCCATTTTCCATACAGTCCTACGAATGAGACTATAAACCGAAGTTCCGTGTGTGAATGCACGCATATCTTGCACACACGTAAAATCCCATCACCAATTTCGGAAGAGAAGGCCAGGTATGCCGTTGATATGGATGACACGTTACACACAGCATGCACCTTCCTCGAAAATAGAGTATGGCTGCCTTAATGGCGGGATAAAAAAAAACCGGTCATACACACAAAACTCCACTCCCTTTGTTGGATACATGGATTAATCCTTGCCTTTCTATACAGGGGGTGTCCGCAGGATCATCAGCCTGCGTACGCAGAAGAAGAAGAAGAAGAAGAAGAAGAGGGAAGAGGAAAAGAAGAAGAAGAAGAAGAGAAGAAGAAGAAGAAGAAGAAGAAAGAAGAAGAAAGTTATCTGAAAAGAACAGAGCGTGAATGAAGTCATGGAGGAGAATTGTTTTTTCTTAATTCATGTTTTTTTTTATCTGTAGCGGCATTTCGTTGCTTCAGTGGAATCAAGCCTGAGATGTCTGCAGCAAAATGCGCTGTGTGGACGACGGACGCCTCATGACAAGTGCAGGTTCTTGGAACGCTGCGGATAGCGAGGTCATCGACCGCAGTAGCAAAATTCTACATCAGCAGATGTACAAAGATTCGGAATATGATTGTT
>JADBJO010000792.1:17500-24085 GCA_016801955.1 Conus betulinus | reverse complement strand
ACTTCTCTTCTCTCTCTGTCATACTTCTCTCTTCTCTCTCTGTCCTACTTCTCTCTTCTCTTTCGCTCTCTGTCATAATGATTCTCTCTCTCTCTATCTCTCCTCTCTCTCGGTCACAACTTCTCCTATCGCTGTAATACTTCTCATTCTATCTCTCTCTATGTCATACTTCTCCTTCTCCTGTATACTTCTATCTTCTCTCTCTCTCTGTCATACTTCTTATTCTCTATCGTAATACTTCTCTTCTCTTCTCTCGCTCTCTGTCATACTTGTATCTTCTCTCTCTCTGCATATTCTCTTCTCTCTCTTGTCAATACTTCTCTTTCTCTCTCTCTCGGTGTAATACTTCTCTTCTCTCTCGCTCCTCTGTCATACTTATAAATTCCTATCTCGTCATACTTCTCGTCTCTCTTCTCTCTGTCATACGTCATTCTTCCTATTCTCGTCAGACTTCTCTCTCTCTCATCTGTCATAATTACTCTTCTCTCTCTCTCTGTCATAACTATCGTCTCTTCTCTCTGTCAACTTCTCTCTTCTCTTCTCTGTCTACTTTTTCTCTCTCTCGTCATACTTCTTATCTTATCTCATCTGTCATACTTCTACTTCTCTCTTCTCTCTGTCATATGCTTCTTCTCTCTCTTATGTCATTACTATCTCGTCGCTCTGTCATTACTTCTATTCTCTCTCTCTCTCTCCTGTCATACTTCTCTTCTCTCGGTAGCTGTCATACTTCTCTCTTATCTCTATGTGTCATAATTCTCTCTTATCTCTCTTATCTCTATGTCATACTATCTTTATCTCTCTCGTCTGTCCATATTCTCTTCTTTCTCTCTCTCTCTGTCAATACTTCTCTCTTCTTCCTCTCTATGTCATACTTTCTCTTCTCCTCTCTCTGTCATACTTCCTCTTCTCTCTCTTATGTCATATTATATCGTCCTCTCTCTCTGTCCAACGACGTCTCTCTTCTCTCTCTCTCTCTGTCATACGTCTATTCTCTATCTATCTCTTTGTCAAGACTTATCTCTATTCCTATGTCATACTTCTTATCTTCTCTCGATCTCTGGTCATAATTCCTCTCTCCTCTCTCTCTGTTCATACTTCTCTCTCTCTCTCTCTCTCTCTGTCATACTTCTCTATTCTGTCTCTCTGATAACTTCTATCTTCTCTCTCTCTATATGTCAACTTCTCTTCTTTCTATCTCTATGTCATAATTCTCTCTTCTCTCTCTCTGGGTCATACTTTCTATTCATCTCTCTCTGTCATTAGTTCTCTGCTCTCTCTCTCTCTGTCATAATTCTCTTCAGTCTCTCTCTCTTATGTCATACTCTCTCTTCTCTTCTTTGTCATTACTTTTTCTTCTCTCTCTCTGGTAATATTCTCTTCTCTTCTCGGTCATACTTTGTATCTCTACTCTCTTGTCATACTTCTCTCGTCTCTCTCTCTCTCTCTGTCATACTTCTCTCTTCTCTATCTCTGTCATAACTTCTATTCTCTCTCTCTGTCATACTTATCTCTTATGCCCTCTCTCTCTGTCATACTGCTCTATTCTCTCTCTGTGTCATACTTCTCTCTTCTCTCTCTGTCTAATACTATCTACTCTATCTCTATGTCATACTGCTCTATCTTCCTCTACTCCTCTCTCTCTGTCCTAATTCTCTCTATCTCAGCTCTCTGTCATACCTTCTCTTGTCTCTGTGTGCTTACTTCTCTCTGCTCTCTCTGTAATACTTATATCTTATCTCTGTAATACGTCTCTCTCTCATGTCATATTCTTGTCTCTCTCTTCTCTGTCATTAATTCTCTTTCTCTCTCTCTGTCATTGTTTAAAATTCTTTTTTTTATCCTCTTCTCTCCCTATATCTGTGTGGATACCCTTCTCTCTTCTCTCTCTCATCTCTTGTCATACTTCTCTCTTCTCTCTCTCTCTCTCTCTCTGTCCATAATTCTCTCTTCTATATCTCTCTCCTGTCATAATTTATCTCTCGCGGTGTTCCGTGCATGAATGCCGTGCGTGGGTTCGTTCGTTGCGGCTGCGTGACCAGTGAGTGGCGTGCAGGAGCGTCGCGGGAGTGCGTGTGTGCGGGCATGTGTGTGTGTGTGTGTGTGTTGTGTGTGTGTGGTGTGTTGTGTGTGTTGTGTGTGGTGCAGGCGCGCGCGAATTCTATTTATGTCTGCCCTGGCGCTCCGTATCTGTGGAATTTTTTACTGTCTTTCCAAGTCGATTCTGTTTGTGCCACTTCTCTCCCCCCCCCCCCCCCGCTGTCGGGCAGTCTGTTTTTTTTTCTTTTACTGCCCATATTTTTTAATTTGTTTTTTCTTTTCTATTCATTCTCTCAGCATGTGTGCTTGCCAGCGGGCTCTTCTTCAGGTTGTCAGTTTATCTGCATGCATGCGGAGATCTCTCTATCTCTCTATCTCTCCTATACCCGCTCTCTCTAATTCTTATTAATCTCTATAGCTCTCTCCTCTCTCCTCTCTATCTCATCTCTCATCTGGTATCTATCTATTGGTCTCTCTTTTCTCTCTTCTTCTCTCTCTCTCTCTCTCTTCTCTCTCTATCTCTCTCTCCTCTCTCTCTACTCATCCCCCCCCCTCTCTCTATGACTGTTTCAGTCTGTCTGTATGTCTCAATTTCCTTCTCGCCCTCAAAAATGGTCAATGTTCTCTAAATCTTCCCCTTTCTCTCTCTCCCTCTTCTTGTCTACTCCTCCATCATTCTTTCTTCAATTCCACAGCCTTCCTCATTCCCTTCTCTTCGATCGCTGATCTCTTACATTTTCTCTCATTCTTACCCCCTTCCCTCTTACTCTCTCGACTGTACTATCCCCAATCTGTCTGTCTATCCGTGTTGTGTGTGTGTGTGTGTGTGTGTGTTGTGTGTGGTGTGTGTGTGTGGGTGTGGTGTGTGTATCTTTCTGTGTCTCGTCGTCTGTGCTGTCTGCTCTGTCTCTCTGTGCAAGTACCTGTACGTGTTTTTATGCTGGATAAGGTGTGTATGTTGTGTGTGTGTGTGTGGTGTGTGGTGTGGGTGTGTGTGGTGTGTTGTGTGTGGTGTGTGTGTGTGTGTGTGTGGAGTGGAGTGAGCCAACGTGAGAGAGAGGACGAGGAGAGAGGAGAGAGAGAGGAGACGGACCGAGAGAGAGAGAGAGAGAGAGAGACAGAGAGACGAGGAGTGCGTGTGTGTGTGTGTGTATGTGTTGAGTGTGTGTGGTGTGGGTGTGGTGTGATGTGTGTGTGTGTGTGTGTGTAGTGCGCGCGCGCGTCTGTGGGTGGCTCGCCCCCAACCCCACCACACCCCTCTCTTTCTTCTGTGTCTCTCTTTCCATCTGTCTGTCTGTGGGACAGTAGACAATTTTACCACAGGAGCCAAAATCCATTGCATGTTGTATAGATGTTCGACAGCTGGCAAGACGACTTCAGCTGACAATCGGTGCCAGAGTTGTCTTCTATTTATGGTCTGCCCGGTTCTATGGAACCGTTCTCTTATGGCCATTCCCCCACCAGCGTTGGTTCAGTGTGATCCGGATCAGCACTCGGGGAGAACCACTTGGCTAAAACGAGCTGGAAATAATGAAGCTTTTCACTCTATGGGACGGATCAGTCTTCAGCTGTGATTGTGATTAAGACTCGGGGGAAAACACGGGCTAAACGAGCTTGAAAACGAGGGACCTTTTCCTTTATGGGAGGGGTCACATTCTACATGCCAGTTTTTTACAAGTCGGCACTTGATCAAGCGTTTATGGGTGTGCATCTTTCTGCCTGTGTCCGTCTGTGGTGTCTGCTTGTCTGTCTATCTGTCTCTTTCTGTGTCTTTCTCTGTCTGAACAGCTTGTGTGTGTGTGTTGTGTGTGTGTGGTGTTGTGGGTGTGTGTGTGTGTGTGTGTGTGTGGGTGTGTGTGTGTAACTGTGTGCGTGTGCGTGGTGTGTGTGTGGGTGTGTGTGTCGTGTGTGTGTGTGTGTGTGGTATTGTGTGCGCGGTGTGTGTGTGTGTGTGTGGTGTGTGTGTGCGCGGACGCGAGTGTGTGCATGTGTGCGTGCGTGCGTGCGTGCGTGCGTGGGTGTGTGTGGTGTGTGCTTGCGATGCGTGCGTTCACTAAAACTAAACGCACGCGTGTCCACACAAATATATGCGTTTACTACGCACACACGCGCGCGCGCGTGCAGACACACACACACACACACCACACACACACACACACACACACACACACACACACCTTTTCTTTCTTTTTATTCTTCATCCTCTAGTTGCATTTTTGTTTCTCTCTGACCCTCTCCGTATCACATTATAATTATCCTTTCTCGTTACATATTGTATCCATCATCATCATCATCATCATCAATCATCATCATCATCATCATTATCATCATTATCATCATTTACTTCATCCTCTCTTCTTCTTCTTGTTCTCCTTTCCTCTCTTCCTTCTTCTTCTTCCTCCTCTTCTTATTCTCTCCTCCTCCTCATTCCTACCTCCTTCTCCTTCTTAGAATGTGTTTTTTTCTATGTCATTAACACCGGCATCCTAAAACCAGGTCGAAATTGTGGCATAACACTGTAATCAAAACTGAAATTAGAGAAAGAGAGAGAGAGAGAGAGAGGAGGAGAGAGAGCCGAGAGATGAAAGGAGGAGAGAGAGTGAAGGAGAGAGAGAGAGAGAGGTGCAAAAAGTTGTAGGAACACACACACAAACACACAACACACACACACACACACACACACACACACACACACACCCTAGTGAACGATGTTTTTTTCAAAGAATTTCCCTTCACCTGTCTTAGTCTTCTTTTCTGTTTTTTTTTTTTTTGTGGTTTGTTTGTTTCTTTTCCTTCTCCTCCTCAGCACCACAGACACACACTACCGATGGCAATCCCACCTCGACATTTCCACAGATTGGGTGACCCATATAGTGAAGGTATCGTTTGAACATGCTTCACGTGCGAGTCAATCCTCTGTGGGCACAGCTGTACACCCCCCCTCCTCCCCCCGCACCTCCCTCCCCGCACCCCAAAGCTCTCGGCTACCACTCCCTATCACCGCATTCAGTCTGAATTTAGTCACCTGTTGCTATTCTCGGTGGATGATTGAACAGCGCGCAAAGCCCGAAATAAGCCCTGTGTAAGCCTATCGGCTCGTGGCTCTGTGATTAAGGCCCTTTAGTGTCAGGGCTGGGGGGGGGGGGGGGGGGGGGAGGCGGGGGGGGGTCGTTGAAGGCCTCGTTAAGGCTCCGATACACTGTCCGCCAACCGTAAACCTTCCCCCGGGGGTGTGGGTGTGGGTGGGTGGGAGGTGAGAATAAGCAGTAGGTTATTATTATTGTTTTTTAATGTGTGTGGCTATTTTTTTTGTGTTGACGTCCACATGTTCTTCCGATGAGATTGGGGACACTCATTGTGCTTGATAAAAGGAACGGAGTTACTGTTGGATGGCCTAGCTGTAGGCAGCCATCATAACAGTAGTAGTAATAGTAGTAGCAGTACAAGTAGTAGTAGTAGCAGTAGCAGTAGAAGTTAGTGATGGTGGTGGTGGTTGGGTGGTGTAGTGGTAGTAGTAGTATAGTAGCAGCAGCAGCAGCAGGAAGTATTACCAGTAGTAGTAGCAGTAGTAGTAGAAGTGGTAATAATAGTGGTGGTTTGCAACAGGAAGGCATTGGTAACAGTAGTAGTAGTAGTAGCAGCAGTAGTAGTAGAAGCAGCAGCAGCAGCAGCAACATTAGAAGCAGCCCAGTGGCGGTTGAAGCATTAGCACCAACTGTGTAGTAGAACCAGGACAGCAGCAGCTGATGCAGTAGAAGTAGTAGTAGTAATGGGTAGTGGTAATTGTGTAAGCAGGCAGCAGCAGCTGTAGTAGTAGTAGTGTAGTAGTAGTACGAGTAGTTAGAAGTCGTAGTAGTAGTTAGTGTAGTAGTATGTAGTAGAAGAAGTAGAAGCAGCAACAGTATTGCTGCTGTAAAGGAGCAGCATCGTGGTGGTATAGAAGTAGTAGTAGTAGTAGTTAGCAGTAGAGTAGCAATAGCAGCGGAATAGTAGAAGTACTAAGAGTAACAGTAGTAGAAGTAGTAGTGCAGAAGTAGAAGTCTAAGAGTAACAGTAGTAGTAGTAAGTAGAAGAAAAAAAAAACTCACAGTAGTAGTAGTAATAGTAGTAGTAGTTTAGTAGTAGCAGCAGCAGCAGCAGAGAGGAGGAGTAGTAGCAGTAGTAATAATACAGTAGTTGTGGTGGTAGCAGTACAGACAGTGGTAGCAGTGCTTACCGCTGCAGCGAGAGCGGGCGACAGTGACTCTTGTGGCAGCAGCAGCGGCAGCAACAGCAATAGTACAGCAGTTGCAGCAGCAGCAGCGGTGGCGGCGGCGGCGGCAATATTAATAGTGGCAGCCATCACCAGCCAGCGGCAGAAGCATCGCAAGAGCCGTTGTGGTAGCAGTGCAGCAACGGCAGCAGCGAGAGACATAGATTCAGCAACAGCAGCAGCAGCAGCGGTAGATTGGAAGCCACGGCGGTACAGCTCACATGTATAGATTTCTAATACAGGTCAGGCACCCAAAAGCGGTATGTACATATAGCTTGTCATTCCTGTTCACG
>JADBJO010000792.1:0-10000 GCA_016801955.1 Conus betulinus | reverse complement strand
GAGAGAGACGAGAGCCCGAGAGAGGAGACTGCATGACGAGAGAGAGAGAGAGAGAGAGAGAGAGAGAGGGAGAGGGAGACAGGGAGACAGAGAGAGAAACCAAGAAGCAGCGCTTTCACCAACCAATCAGGAGTGCTGGCAACAGGACAGATGATATAATAACCCGTTTTATCTCTTGTTGCTGCTGCTGTTGTTGTTTCTGTAGGATACCCCTGTTATCGTGCCTGTACAGGTTACACAATACTCATGTTGTATGCGCACCTGTTGTTTGTAGAATACTCATGGTATCTCTCGTGTTAGTTGTTATCTACGTCTTGTTCTATGCCTCTGCTGTTATGATGATATATATATGTCCCTCGAAGTAAGTGTGTGTGTGTGGGTGTGTGTGTGTGTGTGTGTGTGTGTGTGTGTGTGTGTGTGTGTGTGTGTGTGAGTGTGTGTGTGAGGTGAGTGAGTGAGTGAGTGAGTGTGTGGTGTGTGTGTGTGTGTGTGTGTGTGTGTGTGTGTGTGTGTGTGTGTGTGTGCGCGTGCGCGCGCGTGATCTACCCGTGTCGTTTGTTTTATGACAAGTCGTATCAATTTGTTTTGTTTTTACATGATAAAATATATCATCTGTTGTTATAGAATTACTTCCATAAGAGTTAAATCTGCCCCTGGTCTGTTATAACAACTGCTACGAGGGGCGGATGAGAAGTCCTACCGATGGAGGATTTGAGCCAAGTTCACGATACTCGGCGCATGACTGCACGTACTGCTTGGAGATCGACAAACCAAATTTGGAACGTGTCGTCAAAATTAGTTATGACGTCACTTGTCTTTCTAAGCGATCAACACCACTTCATTTTTGTCTCTCCAAAAAATGAAGAAAATTCAGTGTTGGATGTGACCACTATTTGAAAAAAGAAAGAGCTGTACGAGAATTCATGAGGAGATGATAGGAACTTAGTGGAAGGATGCCTTTTCAAATGCAACTGTAAAGAAATGGGCGCCTGGATTTGAAAGAGTGAGAAAGGACCTGGAAGACGAACCTGGTCCTGGAGGGCTGTTGAGTGTTAGTTCCGAGAATAATGTTGGAACCTCATCAGTAAACTTGTTACGGCTGATAGACGAGTGTCCATCACGCAGATTGCTTTAACCCTGGGCACGCCACGCTACACAGTGCATAACATTCCCTACCGACAGTTTGACCAGGAGGAAGGCGACAGCACGGCGGGTCTCAGGACTTGTGACTGAAGATCCAGAACAGCCCAGATTGGACAGGTCCCGTGACAACTCGCACCTTTCTCAAACAGATGCCGCGCTGACTTCTTGGCATTGTTTGCTGTCAGCATGGATGACACATGGTCCCCCCTTTGGTCCCCATCACTTTGGTCCCCAACATCTTGGTCCCCATCACTTTGGTCCTATCACTCTGGTCCCATCACTGTGGTCCCCATCACTTTGGTCCCATCACTTTGGTCCCCATCATTTTGTCCCCATCACTTTGGTCCCCATCATTTTGGTCCCCCATCACTTTGGTCCCCATCACTTTGGTCCCCATCATTTTGTCCCCATCACTTTGGTCCCAGTCCCCATCACTTTATATCCCATCACTTTGGTCCCATCACTTTGGTCCCCATCATTTTGTCCCCATCACTTT
Source organism: Conus betulinus (assembly GCA_016801955.1). Classification (NCBI taxonomy): domain Eukaryota; kingdom Metazoa; phylum Mollusca; class Gastropoda; order Neogastropoda; family Conidae; genus Conus; species Conus betulinus. The sequence continues at coordinate 8,361 of JADBJO010000792.1, read as the reverse complement.
GTCCCCATCATTTTGGTCCCCATCACTTTGGTCCCCATCACTTTGGTCCCCATCATTTTGTCCCATCACTTTGGTCCCCAGTCCCCATCACTTTGTCCCCATCACTGTGGTCCCCATCACTTTGGTCCCCATCACTTTGGTCCCCATCATTTTGTCCCCATCACTTTGGTCCCCATCATTTTGGTCCCCATCACTTTGGTCCCCATCACTTGGTCCCCATCATTTTGTCCCCATCACTTTGGTCCCCATCACTTTGGTCCCCATCACTTTGGTCCCCATCACTTTGTCCCCATCACTTTGGTCCCCATCACTTTGGTCCCCAGTCCCATCACTTTGGTCCCCATCACTTTGTCCCCATCATTTTGGTCCGCATCATTTTGTCCCCATCATTTTGTCCCCATCACTTTGGTCCCCCATAATTCACTTGGGTCCCCATCACTCACAAGTCCCCATCACTTTGGTCCCCATCACTCACAAGTCCCCATCACTTTGGTCCCATCACTTTGGTCCCATCACTTTGTCCCCATAATTTTGGTCCCCATCACTTTGGTCCCCATCACTTTGGTCCCCATCACTTTGGTCCCCATCACTCACAAGTCCCCATCACTTTGGTCCCCATCACTTTGGTCCCCATCACTTTGGTCCCCATCACTTTGGTCCCCATCACTTTGTCCCCATAATTTTGGTCCCCATCACTTTGGTCCCCATCACTTTGTCCCCATCACTTTGGTCCCCCATCACTTTGTCCCCATCACTTTGGTCCCCATCACTTTGTCCCCATAATTTGGTCCCCATCATTTTGGTCCCCATCACTTTGGTCCCCATCATTTTGGTCCCCATCACTTTGGTCCCCATCACTTTGTCCCCATCATTTTGGTCCCCATCACTTTGGTCCCCATCATTCACTTTGGTCCCCATCACTTTGGTCCCCATCACTTTGGTCCCCATCATTCACTTTGGTCCCCATCATTTTGGTCCCCATCATTCACTTTGGTCCCCATCACTTTGGTCCCCATCATTCACTTTGGTCCCCATCATTTTGGTCCCCATCACTTTGGTCCCCATCACTCACAAGTCCCCATCACTGTGGTCCCCATCACTGTGGTCCCCGTCACTTCAGCCCAGAGCCAGAGGAACAACAGTCTAAGCAGTGGACACTCTATGACTCTCCCCCGCTAAAAAACAAAAAAGGCCAAGGTCGTCCGGTCAGCTGGTAAGTGCGATGCTTCCGTCTTCTGGGATGCTAAAGGAATAATATCGAAGAACTTTTGTTGAAAAAAGACTGCACCATACCTGAAGAATACCATGCGCCATTGCTGAGACGCCTGCAGGACAATGTATGCATATATATATAAATATATATATATATATATATATATATATATATATATTTATATTCTTTCTCTCTTTTGAAAACAAATCTTATTTGTTGTCCCATCATCTGTGCCACCCCAATAGCATTGCAGCCTGTCCACCTGTCCACATGTCCACAGCCACAGCCCGACCCCCTGCAGTCCCAGCACCACGGCTCCACAGGGAGCAGCCAATGTCAAGTCGTCAAGAGGCAGCCCACCGGAGGAAACACTGCACTGCTACGAAGTCACTTCGGTGGTGTTCAGTGGTGCCTGTCTGATCTAACATACGCAGAATAACACCTTCAATCAAACCGAGGCTGTAAACGTGGTGAGGACATCAACACTGAGGTCACCACGAGAGCAGGGCATGAAGGGCTACAGACGTGGAGAGGACATCGACACTTGAGGTCACCACGAGAGGACATCGACACTTGAGGTCACCACGAGAGGACATCGACACTTGAGGTCACCACGAGAGGACATCGACACTTGAGGTCACCACGAGAGGACATCGACACTTGAGGTCACCACGAGAGCAGGGCATGAAGGGCCACAGACGTAGAGAGGACATCGACACTGAGGTCACCACGAGAGCAGGGCTATAAACGTGGGGAGGACATCGACTCTTGAGGCCACCACGAGAGCAGGGCATGAAGGGCCACAGACGTGGAAAGGACATCGACACTGAGGTCACCACGAGGGGACATCGACACTGAGGTCACCACGAGAGGACATCGACACTGAGGTCACCACGAGAGGACATCGACACTGAGGTCACCGCGAGAGCAGGGCTATAAACGTGGAGAGGACATCGACACAGAGGTCACCACGAGAGCAGGCATGAAGGGCCACAGAACAATATTGTTGTTAAGCATCGAAGAAATCTGACCAGAATAGTATTGTTTGGCTGAGACGACTCACCAGCTCACAGATCAGCTCACAGATCAGCTCACAGACCAGCAGTTGTTACGGCAGCTCTCTATGATTCTGGTTTCCAAATTATCGACCCCCCCCCACCCCCTTCATCTCTCTCCCTCTTAGTCTCTGACTTGGCACCGTCGGTCTTTGACTTGTACTTTAAAAAAGAGCTGGCTGCAACGCAGTTCTGGGGACGGACAATGACGTCATGGCTGCGGTGAGGGCGCTTGTTTGGTTGGTTTGGTTTTTGCCAAAATTAACCCCTAGTTTTGAAAAGGGATCAACTCACTGCACCATCGCTGAAAATGAGTGTGTGGAGTTGGAGGGTAATTATGAGTAAAACGGTAAAAAAAAAAACAACCCCAAAACCCCACATCCTGCCGTGATTCCCTCAAAGACAGACCAAGAACTTACCATCTATCGCTCGTGTTTTACACTGTTACAGTTGTTATGTAATAACCCCCGATATCTGCTTTTGTTGTTATGTAATCACTCACTACGTATCTTTCTCCGTTGTCGACATTAGTGCCTCGTGTTGTTACATGACAATTGCTGATTGCTGTTGTTAAAACAAAAAGTCCTGATATCAGCCGCCTGTAGTTTTGTTTACGTCACTCCTGATGTCAATCTCTGTTGTGGTCATATAGCAACTTGTCTTGTCTGGCCCTATTGTTTGTGTTACATAGTGACGGCTTAGTTGTGCTAGATATGCTGTCTATAGGGCTGATGGCTGTTACCATTGTTTGTGTTACATAGCGACGGCTCTGATTTGCTATATATGCTGTCCATAGGGCTGATGCTGTTACCATTGTTAGTGTTACATAGTGACGGCTTAGATGTGCTAGATATGCTGTCTACAGGGCTGATGGCTGTTACCATTGTTTGTGTTACATAGCGACGGCTTAGTTGTGCTAGATATGCTGTCTATAGGGCTGATGGCTGTTACCATTGTTAGTGTTACATAGCGACGGCTTAGTTGTGGTAGATATGCTGTCTATAGGGCTGATGGCTGTTTACCATTGTTAGCGTTACATAGTGATGGCTTAGTTGTGCTATATATGCTGTCCATCGGGCTGATGGCTGTTACCATTGTTAGCGTTACATAGTGATGGCTTAGTTGTGCTAGATATGCTGTCTACAGGGCTGATGGCTGTTACCATTGTTAGTGTTACATAGTGACGGCTTTGATTTGCTAGATATGCTGTCTATAGGGCTGAAGTCTGTTTTACCATTGTTAGTGTTACATAGTGACGGCTTTGATTTGCTAGATATGCTTGTCTATAGGGCTGATGGCTGTTACCATTGTTAGTGTTACATAGTGACGGCTCTGATTTGCTATATATGCTGTCCATAGGGCTGATGGCTGTTACCATTGTTAGTGTTACATAGTGACGGCTCTGATTTGCTAGATTTGCTGTCCATAGGGCTGATGGCTGTTACCATTGTTAGTGTTACATAGTGACGGCTTGATTTGCTATATATGCTGTCCATAGGGCTGATGGCTGTTACCATTGTTAGTGTTACATAGTGACGGCTCTGATTTGCTAGATATGCTGTCCATAGGGCTGATGGCTGTTACCATTGTTAGTGTTACATAGTGACGGCTCTGATTTGCTAGATATGCTGTCCATAGGGCTGATGGCTGCCACCACTGTTCTTGTGTGTAGCTCCTGACGACTTTCCCTGTTGTTGTGTTATATAATAACTCCTCATGTCTGCGTCTGTCGTTGTTACAAAATAAAAAAAAGACTTGAAATAAACTCTGCCACAATTGACACGGGCAAACGAATTACAAGACAAAGCACAACGCGTTTTCGACCTCATAGGCTTCTTCCGGCAAGATAAACAAACGCTCAGGACAACGAAAACTGAAAAAAACGGCAATCACTTATCTTCCCATATTCGGCGCAAAATGGGGTTTGAATGTGGACTGTTGTTTTATACTATCTGATGGGCGATGAATGAGGTTTTTATTTCATACTATCTGATGGGCGTAGAATGTAGTTGTTGTTTTACATCTGATGGGCGATGAATGTGGTTGTTGTTTTACATCTGATGGACGTTGAATGTGGTTGTTGTTTTATACTATCTGATGGGCGTTGAATGTGGTTGTTGTTTTATACTATCCGATGGGCGATGAATGTGGTTGTTTTTATACTATCTGATGGGCGTTGAATGTGGTTGTTGTTTTATACTATCTGATGGGCGTTGAATGTGGTTGTTGTTTTATACTACTATCTGATGGGCGTTGAATGTGGTTGTTGTTTTATACTATCCGATGGGCGATGAATGTGGTTGTTGTTTTATACTATCTGATGGGCGTTGAATGTGGTTGTTGTGTTTTATACTATCTGATGGGCGTTGAATGTGGTTGTTGTTTTATACTATCTGATGGGCGTTGAATGTGGTTGTTGTTTTATACTATCTGATGGGCGTTGAATGTGGTTGTTGTTTTATACTATCTGATGGGCGTTGAATGTGGTTGTTGTTTTAATACTATCTGATGGGCGTTGAATGTGGTTGTTGTTTTTATACTATCTGATGGGCGTTGAATGTGGTTGTTGTTTATACTATCTGATGGGCGATGAATGTGGTTGTTGTTTTACATCTGATGGGCGTTGAATGTGTTGTTTTATACTATCTGATGGGCGTTGAATGTGGTTGTTGTTTTATACTATCCGATGGGCGATGAATGTGGTTGTTGTTTAATAATACCTGCTGATGGCTGCCCCCTTTTGGTGGTGTTGTGGGATAACTCGCACTGTGTTTCCCGTGTTGATGCTGCTCTGGTCATTGTATGATAACTCGTGATGGCTGCTTCTGTTGTTTGTATACCTCCCGACGTCTGTCCCCATCGTGTGCATGTCATATAATCACTCTTCATGTCAACCCCAGTTATTGTTTGCTATTATACCATGCCTCTGAATATGATTTCAGTGTTCTTCGTGTGTATACAATAACTTTTAATGTCTACGTTTGCCGGTGTTTGCTCTCTTCTTTTTCCCTGTCCGACTGAGCATGGGCAATCGTATTTATTAGCTTTCCATCCTCCCCAGTTAACACAGCAGCCGAAAGAATGAAAGATAAAGTGAAAGAAAGAGAGATGGGAATGGGAGAGAGGGGAGAGAATAGAAAGGAAGTGGGGGTGAGGCGCCAGTGTGTGTGTGAATCGAGAAAGTGAACCACCTAGATCATTTCGTTGGGAGGAAGATTGGAATGGCTGTCTGCAAAGTGTGAGAGAGAGAGAGAGAGAGGAGAGAGAGAGAGAGAGAGAGAGAGAGAGAGAGAGGAGAGAGAGAGAGAGAGAGAGAGAGCTTTTTACGGTATGCCTGCAAACGAGACAAGCCTCCCAGCCCCATGCAAAGAAACCGGGGCAACGTTGAAACCATTCAACCCAACTCGGAGCAGTCCACCGATTTCAGCATCTACGCTTCAGAGAAGCACAAGACGGGAGAGAGTAGATAGGGGAGGCAAGGCGGGGGTGGGGGGGGGGGGGGGGGGGGGGATTCCGGAGTCAGAAGGAGGGTGCGCGGAGGAGGGAGAAGGGGGGGGGGGGGGGGGCTGGTGAAAGACACGTGGTCCGGAGATCAGTGTGAAGATGCTCCATGTTCCAGCGCAATGGCTCCCATGAAATCGTGCGGATGAAAGCAGTCCGTGAGTAGTAAAGCCGACTGCTGCCTGCTTGCAGGATGCGCACCAGTTTGCTGAGCAGAGACATGGCATTCAGAGATTATTATCCAGTCATCCGTCCTCTGACTCAGGGAGGAAGCAGGCTACCAAGTCTGGTGTGTTCTGTTCCTTCTTCACATCTTCTTTCCCTCTGTCCACTGCCAGAATTGCTGGGGTGTGGCGCGGTAAACGAAGCGCTTCAGGTTTGGAGTAAAGACAGGCAGTACACAAAGAACCCGGCAGACACATGGTTTTGGAAGTGGTCAGCGTGATATTGGTGACCCATGATATCGCTTGTGCATGATTTCTGACGTCAAAATGTTAATGGATAATTAATGATGTGACCCAATACTTGTATCCAAGTGTCTACATTTGATATCCAGACATTACATCTGATTTACTTTTTCCTTTTTTTTTTTTCCGTATTACCCTGCTAATTTGAGTGAGAGAGAGAGAGAGAGAGAAGAGGAGAGGGAGGAGAGGAGAGAGAGGAGGAGAGAGAGGGAGAGGGAGGATGAGAGGAGGAGAGAGAGAGAGAGAGAGAGATGAGAGACAGACAGAGAGAGAGAGAGAGAGAGATTGAGAGAGAGAGACACACACACACACACCACACACACCACACACACACACCACACACACACACACTGCACTGAAAGTGAGTATCACAGTGTTTGACATTGTGAGTCATTTAAAGAACGACAGGGAATCCTTTTTGAAGAAAATATCTCTCAGGCCAACAGATCCTACGGTCCAAGTCATGGAAACAATTCCTACAAGAAAGCAAGGTTTATAGTACAGAAACTGTGAACACGATTTTCGCCAGGTAAAAAAAAAAAACTCCGAAAGGAACATCTATCTGCCTGACCTGCCGATGTCAGCTGTGGAAAGTCACTGCCAGAAAAGCAAGGTTTATATTACACAACTATAAAACACGACTCTCGCCGGGAATAAAACCCCGGAAGTAACCTCTATCTCTGCCCCTGACCTGCCAATGTCAAGCGGGAGCAGAACCCAGAACCATCAGACGAAGTCAGCAGTGCTATCATCCATTTCGGCCATTAGCACCCTCCCTCACTCCCTCTCCCAACCCACCCACCTCTCCCCCTTCCCCTTCCCCCATCGACCTCTCAGACTTCCGCCCTCTCCCGCCTCTCCCGCTTTCCCCCCCACCCACTATAGCTGTTCTCCCAACTCCCCTCCCACCCCACCCCCGAAAAAAAAAATCGCTAGCACGTTGCTGGCGCGTCTTCCTGACTACATCAATGTTCAGGTGCCATCCAAACTTTGCGGGTTCGAATCCCGGCAGCACCAGAGAAAAAAAAGTGGCAGTAGAAGGTCATCTGGGAGTCATGACCTGGATGCGGCCCGGCCCCCGTTAGAGTGTAAGGGAGTCAGGGCCGAAACACTTGTCTGAGGGAGGGGTTTTCTCCTTCTCTGAAGACTTCTGTCAAGCTCTCCCCAGAGTTTCTTGCTACTGCTGTGTGATTCTTCCTCTTCCAGTTTTGTAGGTCGGGTGGAGTCATACTGTGGATTTTCAGGCACTTTAATTTAAACGGGTACTGTTTGTTGTGTGTCCTGACGTGAACAACTCCATGTCTTGGTCTTGCCAGAGTTGTCCAGCATGGCGAATTCTCCGCTCCGACGGCGGCCCCTACCAAACTGAAAGGAAGTTTCACAGGACCTATGACCAATCACATTGCCCGATACATATATTCATGCTTATCAATGAAAGAGACGGAAACGACCATAATTAAAGACGAAGTTTTAAGAATGTAGTTTCTAATGTAGGGCTCGGCTCCATTTGAACACCACTTCATTTTCAGTGCATACAGGATACATCATTATTGTGAACAGGTCAGAGATGAAAGAAAAAAAGCAGATCTTCTCTAAATCAGCCATTTTGCCCACATGGACGAACAAAAATAGTAACATCTCTGTTTGGTAGAAACAGCCGACCGAATTTTCGCACCTGGCAGAATCATTTTGTCCGGGAGAGGTCGTGGAGGGGAAGAAGGGGAATGAAGGTGGGTGTGGGGGGGGGGGGGGGGGGGGGCCTGGAGATGGGGAGCGATTCCAGATAACATTGTTACATTGTTTTAGATGTCTACATCCATAGTGTCCAAAACGTTCTCGAGAGGGATGGGGGGTAGTGGGTGGGAGGGGATGCGTGGGAGGGGGATGGCGATTGGGAGGCGGAGGGGCAGGTGGTGTGTGTGTAGGGGGGGGGGGGGGGGGGGGGGGGGGGCAGGTGGTTTGGGAGGGGCGGCTGACAGAATTTATTTCGTTGAGCGAATAATGCTCGGTCGCCAAAATGTTGTTAGGCAGGAAAGTGATAGAGCAGGGAGAAGGGGGGAGGGGGGAGGAGGGGGCGGAGGGGGCGGGAGGGAGGAGTGGGAGGGTGGGGCGGTAGGGGATGATG
>JADBJO010000791.1:552060-562064 GCA_016801955.1 Conus betulinus | reverse complement strand
CCGCCTTCTTCTTCTTCTTCTTCTTCTTCTTCTTCTCTCGCAGCTGAACACATCGCATCTTGTCACGGCAGGGCATACTTCTCAATGAAAGAAGAATGATATATGGGAAGAGTGGATGGTAGTGAGAACGCATGAACAGTCGAGTCACGCCTGGCTCACACGCGCGTGCACGCACACACTCATACATACACACTTACACACATGCACGCACACATTCACACAGGCAGACAAGCACACAAACACGCGCGCGCAAGTGCACGCACACGCACACATACATGCATACACGTACACACATACACACGCACACACATTCACATTCACACACACACACACACACACACACACACACACACACACACACACACACGCACACAAAACAAATGTATAGTTACGCCACACCCGACCTCCCGCCCCCCTCCCTTTCCCCTACCCACACACACACGCAGGGTGAGGGTGAGGGGTGAGGGCGGGGTTGTGTCATCCCCTCCCTCTCGCCAGCACACATAACCTACTCTTCTACGAAGCACAGAGAGTGGCATTCAACATGCGTGCTTCATTGCTTCCTTTTTTGTTTCTGATGCATTCGTTCACACCACTTCGAAATCTCACCCAAAGGACTTGGAAGGGAGTCCCGTCCACACAGATGTTGATTCTGAAGAGAACATCTCTCCTGCCCTGTCTGTCTCAAACGAGAATTCAGTCCAAGACGCATGCGTTGAAAGAACAATGCTTTACCCGCTTGGCCATGTGCACTTCCTTGGCAGGCCTATTGACCACTGGGCAAGCTTTTAGTGCCGGGTAACTGCGTGGAGAGGTTCGGTTCCTGTCCGTTGGGATAAGTTTCTTATGTTTTCTGTATACCGAAGAGAAACAGACAAGCTGTGTATTATTTTTAGATTGCCTAGGTTTACCTGTGACATCTGCTTTCAACACGACAGGTGAAAATTACGTCCCCCCCCCCCCCCCCCCCCCCCCCCGAGTCAATTCCTTACACGGGTGCGACAGTTGAGTGGTCAAAGAATTAGTTTTCTCAGTCTCAGGGGCGCGAGTTCTAACACCAGAGAGCTTAATGAGTTAAGTGTGGAGTCGGATTTTCTTATCTCCGGGGTCGACTCATGCGCAAGCCTGCTAAGGGGCATGACTCTCGCCGTGTGTTTCGTCTCTCTTATTTTTTCATCCCTTAACTCCAAGGGGAGTTGATGGGTCACCACACCGGAGAACAGTTCACCAGGTTCTTCCAGTTCTGTCGGTTGTGTGCCAAGGCCTGGGCGCTTGGAAATGTTCTGCTTGTTGATTATGCAATATCGTGGATTCATCTTTTTTTCCCTTCTCTCTTCCATTCTTTCTACACCCTCACCTCTAACCCCTCCCCCAACAGTTCTTTGGAGAATTATCTCGGCAAGCACACTGGATCGAGTAATATGGCCATGGCAACACTGGTTTTTTTTTCTCTCTCATTTTTTTAAAAACTCATGTCAAATAGATCTCTATATGGTCCTATGCGCTGCTTTAATGGTTTGACGCACTTACACCGGTAATGTGGTCAGTATTTCAGATGCATAGATCGTTTCCAGGTTCGGGTTCTTCTTCTTCCGGATCCACTGTGAGGGTCCACATCCAGCATGCAGGCAGGAAGGCGTAATGCACCGTGTGTGCGGATGCAGAACATCAGACACGCAAGTGAATGATCCTGCAACCCACATCAGCGCTCTGCAGCTTTAGGGAAAGACACGAATGCCTTGCGTACACTAGGGCAGTTAGAGAGGACGCATTTCCTACTGCCAACTCAAAAGCTGCGAGAAACATTCAGACAGCAGCAGTATCGTAGTCCATGCAGTTTGTCGCGTCACTTCTACGAACTATTGAATAGAGTAATCGAACGGAAAGCCTGAGTACAATAACAGGCAGCAGAAACCTCCCTCCCACCGATCCCTCTCTGACTTTTACACAGTTCGTAACATTAGGGAGTGTGCGTGCTCTTTCTACGCATAGATAAGGTTGAAGCGTTTCGGTCAGTATCTGTCATCAGCTGTAATCAGTGCAGGGCAGGTGCTGAAGGAATTGACCAGGTGGTGTCCGCCCACGCACTGTCCAGGCAGTGCAGACTGCTGTCATTTCAGTCCTGTCTTTCAGTGCTTGTCGCTAGACTCAGCAGGCTCTGCGGCATGTCCGCTGTCTGTGTTGTCATGGCGATAATCCTAAAGGAGTCATCGGGCTAAAACGTGTGGGAGATGATAAAATATGATTGCAGCCATGGCAAAATCCATCACGTCACGTCTATCAATGCAGTGACAGCTCGTTGGTGAGTCAAAGGGCGAGGTGGCAGCGTGGTCTTGAAGGTCACTGAAGTGGTAGCTCGCCTTTTAAGTCATCAAGGTGACAGCTCGCCCTTCAAGGTCATCAAGGTGGCAGCTTGCCCTTTAAGCTCATCAAGGTTGCAGCTCACCCTTTAAGGTTCTGAAGGTGGCAGCTCGCCCTTCAAGGTTATCAAGGTAGCAGCTCGCCCTTCAAGGTCATCAAGGTGGCAGCTCGCCCTTTAAGTTCATCAAGTTTACAGCTCACCCTTTAAGATTGTGAAGGTGGCAGCTCGCCCTTTAAGGTTATCAAGGTGGCAGCTCGCCCTTCAAGGTCATCAAGGTGGCAGCTCGCCCTTTAAGGTCATCAGTTGGCAGCTCATCCTTTAAGGTCATCAAGGTCATCAAGGTGGCAGCTCGCCCTTTAAGGTCATCAAGGTGGCAGCTCGCCCTTTAAGGTCATCAAGGTGGCAGCTCGCCCTTTAAGGTCATCAAGGTGGCAGCTCACCCTTTAAGGTCACCAAGGTGGCAGCTCGCCCTTTAAGGTCATCAAGGTGGTAGCTCGCCCTTTAAGGTCATCAAGGTGGTAGCTCGCCCTTAAAGGTCATCAAGGTGGCAGCTCGCCCTTTAAGGTCATCAAGGTGGCAGCTCGCCCTTTAAGGTCATCAAGGTGGCAGCACGCCCTTAAAGGTCATCAAAGTGGCAGCTCGCCCTTTAAGGTAATCAAGGTGGCAGCATGCCCTTAAAGGTCATCAAAGTGGCAGCTCGCCCTTTAAGGTAATCAAGGTGGCAGCTCGCCCTTCAAGGTCATCAAGGTGGTAGCTCGCCCTTTAAGATCATCAAGGTGGCAACAGGCAGCTCGTCCTGAAAGTCATCAAGGCGGAAGTTCACCTTCTAAGGTCCTTAAAGTGGCAGCACATTGCACTGTAGTGTAAAGTATTGTATAACGCCGTGTTGCATTGTATTGTGATGGGTTGCACTGTGCCGTATTACATTGCATTGTACTCTAGTGTGTTGTGTCTGTTGCATTGGCTTGTATTGCACATCCCACCCCCATTCCCACATCCCTACCCACTCTGTGATGTTGCCACAGTATAGCACTACACATCTCTCTTCTGCCTATGTTTGCTGTTCTGTACCGGTCAAAGTAAATCTTCACACAGAAAGGTGCCAAGGACAATTCATTTGTTGCCATAGCTTCTTTTGAGTGTGTAAAGTGCATACTGGACAACAGACAGTAAACGCTCCTCACTGTTATCAGTGTGTGTGTTGCCAGATAGTAATCTCTCCTCACTGTTATCAGTGTGTGTGTTGACAGACAGTAAATTTTCCTCACTGTTATCAGTGTGTGTGTTGACAGACAGTAAACTTTCAACACTGTTATCAGTGTGTGTGTCTTGACAGACAGTAAACTTTCTCACTGTTATCAGTGTGTGTTGACAGACAGTAAACTTTCCTCACTGTTATCAGTGTGTGTTGACAGACAGTAAATTTTCCTCACTGTTATCAGTGTGTGTTGACAGACAGTAAATTTTCCTCACTGTTATCAGTGTGTGTGTTGGCAGACAGTAAATTTTCCTCACTGTTATCAGTGTGTGTGTTGATAGACAGTAAACTTTCCTCACTGTTATCAGTGTGTGTTGGCAGACAATAACCTCTCCTCTCTGTTATCAGTGTGTGTGTTGGCAGACAATAACCTCTCCTCTCTGTTATCAGTGTGTGTGTTGGCAGACAATAACCTCTCCTCTCTGTTATCAGTGTGTGTGTTGGCAGATTGTAATCTCTCCTCACTGTTATCAGTGTGTGTGTGTGTTGGCAGACAATAACCTCTCCTCACTGTTATCAGTGTGTGTGTTGGCAGATTGTAATCTCTCCTCACTGTTATCAGTGTGTGTGTTGGCAGACAAGATTCCATCTTCACTGTCATCAAGCACCGTAATCTTGCCGGGAACGAGCACGCATCATTTTTTGGCGCTGAATATTTAATCCATTTATCAAGATGCATGCGATTGCATAAAAAAATGATTCTATTGTGTTTTTACATATTTTGGTCAAACATGCACATGACACATTGACGAGTAGCACAAATAATGACTAGATTTGTTTTGGGGTATATCTCTTTTTGATCACATACGCACGTGATATATTTATGATTGTTGATACTGGAGGAACAAATACAAGCAAACAATGAAACATACACGCATTACAACGCTGATAGCTTGAAGATAGAGACACTTAACATATCTTCCCCAACGTTCACACACACACACACACACACACACACACACACACACACACACACACACACACACACACACACACACACACACAGTGAGAGAGACAGGTAGACAGACAGACAGAGACAGAGACAGACGGACACATAGACAGACAGAAAGACCGATAGACAGAGACAGAGAGGGATATAGTGTCAGTGGCATTTTCAGATTTTATGGACCAATTATGCTTCTTTGACACACGAACATACCCTATCACTATCCTCTCCACGCCAATGCACAAGGAAAAATTATATAAGAAAGAGGTAGAGGGGGCAAGCAGAGGGAGGGGTAGGTAGAACCCCAAACAATGATGCCATCAGTGACGCCATCAGTGGAGCACGCAGCCCAAAGTCGGATGTGCAGGTGCGACCATACTGTGGGCATGGCGACAGCAGAGACTGGGTCAGGTCTGTCCCTGCAGGACTGATTCTACAGACCTGAACTTCCCCCGTACAGCAAGTCGCCAGGGCGCTGCGGTCAGTGGCAAGAGTCTTCCGTCCGATTCGAGGAACACCACAGGTTCCGAAGGATGCTTTCTGGCAGCCTTTGAAGCCGCCCAGTGTTCCTTTCACAAGGCGCTGAAGAAGACCAGCGCTGGAAGACGGAAGTCGTCCAAACTGGTCACATGTCCAACCCACTGGAGCTGGGCTTTCACGTTGAGGGCCTCAATGCCAGGCAAATCTACCACGTGAAGCTCTTTTCCAGGCGATGCCCGCGATCTTGTGCAGGCAGGGGTGGTGGAACTGGTCAAATGTTTTCAACTGTTTCCTGGACACTGTCCATGTTCCATAGCCATAGAGCAGGGACGTCATGATACCGTCTTGTGACGTGATGTTTTGGCTTCGCGAACGATGATTTACGAAGGCGTTCCTCACCTGGTGCAGGCTCGGCGGTGGCTGACAATTAATTCGTGCGCAGGTATTGCGGAGTGTCTGTGAGACCTGTGCAATGGTTAATCACCAGGACACTTGGGAGAGTGGAGACCTCTGCAAAGTTCGAGCAGTCCTCTGAACTTCAATCAGTGTCGACTCCAATCCATCGTTCATCTCTTGATACATCTCCAACGAAGCTATCGCACATGTATGAAGACTGCAATGCCTGACTGAATTCTCATTGTTTTCAGCTCTATTTTGGGGGTCGTTGAAGGTTTCTAGAACTGTGCAGTGACTGATAAGCCGCCCCTATTCCCCTTGCGAATACTACTTTGCTCATTGCCATCCAGATCCGTACCCGATCTTCAGTTTTCTTCAGCGCTGTGATGTAAAGCATTTTTCCACAGTCTTGTATTTTTTTTTTTCGAAAAATGGTGCGTTGATTTCATTTACCAAGAATAAAGAAATAAAATCATGCTTATTAGATGCGTTTATAGTCACAGGCTTGAAAGATTTATTGAAGATCCGGATTACAAACAAGATCCAGTCAGTAGAGTGACAGTTATCGGGGGGAAAGGGGATATTTGTTCGATCCCTGCCAAGTACCAAGCTGAACTAGACACCTGAAACTACCGCCGAATGTAGTTGAGATAAAGAGAGTCAAAGAGATTGAGAAGGCTGTTAAACTTGTTTGAGGTCTGTGTTCTCCCAGCAGCCCTTCTAGTTGCTATAGAAGAAAAGGCTAAGGACAGAACCAGCAGGAGCGTGCTATGACTTCTAGTTCTAGACCGCCTGCCCAGACGCAGTGGAGAGTGAACGTCCAGAACCAGATCGACAAGAAGTCCTGGACTGACAACACGAAGGGTTGAAGCGGTCCTCTTTCCTTTTGCACATGACTGGAGAGAGAGAGAGAAAGAGTTGTGGAGGACCCTGCCTGTTCGAGCGTGAGTCACCAAACTCCGATGACTTGCTCTGTCGGCCATGACGGGGGATGATAAAAGAACGCCCCTTCTTTGTCAATGTCTGTGCCATGGATGGTCAGGAAGTTAAGTGCCAATGGCATCTTCGGGATGGGTGTGTTTTGTGGGCTAAGTTACGTACGTGATTTTTCTTTCAGGAGGAACATATTGCTACAGATTTGCATGGTTTCGTTCCGGCCTGGAAAGTGTTTTGGTTAAGTGTTGATACTTCTACGGTCTACTGGGCTAAAAGCAACAACATCAACAACCATCACCATCATCACCAACACCACAAACAAGAACCACACTCGAAGAAAGAAATGCTATCAACACCACCGCAACTGTCTACAAGTCTACTGATGGTGTCGGTCTACCTCTAGGCTCGGTGATCCATTCGTTATGTATCATACGTTGTGCAACAAGCAATGGATTTAGCGTTGCGCTTACTATTCCTGTGTACTGACCTGAGTGTGTGTTTCTGCACGTCCGTCCAGTCTACTCACCTTATCGGTGAGGCATACATCCTGCTTAAGCACCGGACTTACATAGTCACCCACGGACTCCCTTACCTAAAAGGACCCCGCAGGAGCGATTACACCGCACAGAGAGAGACAGAGAGGTCAGCAGGGGCAGATCCTTGGCTGACCAGTCTAGAACCACGGTCCTTATCTTCTGACCCCAAGAGCCGATCCTGCGCAGATCATGTGACGGGTTAAGAAACGGGTTTGTTGTATATAAGTGTGCAGGGGCAGAGTCCGAGCGAACACTTTGCCGGATCGTGCTATAAGCTGGAAGGGTGGTGGACTGCTGTCTGGTCGGCGTTTTTTTTCCTCCTCGTGTGCCTCCTGAGCAGAACGTCGTTCAGTGACTGTTGGAGAGGCACAGCCGACACCCCCGCCGCCATGTTTCGGCGATTCTGTTCGGTTGTGGTTCTGATGCTGGTGGCTGTCCGGCTGAGGGCGGTGCAGGGAAACAGTAAGCATTGTAGCTTGTGTGTATGAGTCACTGGTAGGGCTCAGGCGTGTGAATTAATAGGCCACCTGCATCAAGGGTATACTGTGTGTCCCATTCTATCGCGTGTTTGTGAATCACAGGTCTTTTCAATGTCTGTCGCGTGATTTAATGTGTCTATCGCAATCAAGACAATATGTTATACAAGACTTCATAGATCCATACGCTTTTTTTTTTAAAAGAGCGATTTCGTTGCATGTTGGTTATCGAGGTACGAAGAGAAACCCTAGTAAAGGAGTTCGCATAGTGTCCATTTACTCTGATTCGTACTGACACGAAAACAAGCCCTAATGCAGAGATCCCTTGTTCGTTATCTCTGATTCGTGCTCTCATGAAGAACTTGCTGTCTTTGAGACCACCGCCAGTCAATGACATCCTCACAAAAGCAGAGGGAGGGAGGGGCAGAAAAAAAGGGGATGGGTTTAAGGGAGAAAGTGGGGGAGGGGGGTTGTAAACTAGGACTTTGCCGACGTCGTAGTAATTTTGAACCCGCTCATTTCAACTGGGCGTTTCTTTTTTTCATGTTCATTTTACTACCTCCGCGGAGGAGGCCATGTTTTCAACCCCGTCTTTGGCTTGCTCCTTTTTTTGACTGTCTCTCTGTTGGCAAGGTCACGCAACTCCCCTCCCTCCCCCCCCCCCCCCCCCCCTTCCTGCCCCCACGGTATCCATGTTTAGTACACCTGGTGGAAAGATGAAATGTAACACAAAAACTATTCTGCTAAATGAAAGGAAATCTGAAATGAGGCAGGGAACAGTAAACAGTCAATAACAAACAAGTAGCGTTACTCTTGCTCCCTTGACGAAATCAATGCGCGCCCATAACTCCCAAGGAATGTTGCTGACGACGCTGAATCGCCTAGCAGATGTGATGGCACAGCGCACACAGAACAAACAAAGAAACAGGGATGTACAGAGCAGAAAGCACACAGAACAAACAAAGGGAAGCAGGGATGCAGAGAGCACAGAAGCACACAGAACAAACAAGGAAACAGGGATGCAGAGAGACAGAGAGCACACAGAACAAACAAGGAAACAGGATGCAGAGAGCACAGAGCACACAGAACAAACAAGGAAACAGGGATGCAGAGAACAGAAAGTACACAGAACAAACAAGGAAACAGGGATGTACAGAGCAGAAAGCACACAGAACAAACAAGGAAACAGGGATGCAGAGAGCACACAGCAGCACACAGAACAAACAAGGAAAAACAGGGATGCAGAGAGCACAGAGCACACAGAACAAACAAGGAAAGAGGGATGCAGAGAGCACAGAGCACACAGAACAAACAAGGAAGCAGGGATGTACAGAGCAGAAAGCACACAGAACAACAAACAAGGAAACAGGGATGCAGAGAGCACAGAGCACACAGAACAAACAAGGAAACAGGGATGCAGAGAGCACAGAGCACACAGAACAAACAAGGAAAGAGGGATGCAGAGAGCACAGAGCACACAGAACAAACAAGGAAGCAGGGATGTACAGAGCAGAAAGCACACAGAACAAACAAGGAAGCAGGGATGCAGAGAGCACAGAGCACACAGAACAAACAAGGAAACAGGGATGCAGAGAGCACAGAGCACACAGAACAAACAAGGAAACAGGGATTTGTTGTACGTCTTTATCATTGGCCTGTTTTTTTCTTGTTTGTTTCTGTCTCCTATTCCCACCACAAGTTTCACACGTAGGGTATTTTAAACTAGAACGGCCTTTCACGTTCGCCTGAATTACATTCTGAAAATTAAAGACCTGAGGGCCTGGATGAAAAATCATTTGTACTCTGCGTGTTAATTGTCACCCTGTGAGCCCTTCTGGCTGGTAGCCGGTGTCCGCGGTAAAGGAAACCTGGAGGCAGTTTTTTTTTTTTTTTCAATAAAAGTTTTTCATTTCTGTATAGATTTTTTTTTCATCCCTTGCAGGCTGAATGCTTTATACCATTCCTCTTGAATTTAAGAAAACTTTTTCATTTCGCTCAAAATTCTTATTGTTATCTTCCACATTTTTATGGCCGACAGAGACACTGTCCCATTTAGGGGAGTTTTCCCCTTCTTTTTGTTTCATCTCAGCTTATGGCTTATGTGGAAGTGTTTTACGTCAACAGGTAATCAGGAACTTATATATAGAAGCATCACGACTTGATATTTTCACAGCTACGTTTTAGCAGCTGTGTCAAGCAATATTCAAAGAAGAAGAAGAAATCTTTAAAACACTGTTAAAATCCTCATCTTTGTCAGGTTTCAAAATCAAATTATCTTTCTTATGTACGAGATTTCGCGTTCTTCTCCATTTAAAAACCAAAACCACGAAATTTTGTCGTGGACTCTTTTTATTGATTTAAGATAAGATCTTTCCAAATTCCATAGCTCGTAAAATCATGGACATTCTCCCATTTATCTTAGCGTTTGATGAAGGCGATGATTGTGTCATGAGTTTGGATTTGATCCAGTGTGTTTACATGCATACCTGTTACGTTGCGTCTGAGTTATTGAATTAGTGCTTGACAACATAGTAAGTACTACTCAACACTTGACATAGATTAAATTAACAACAACAACAACAACAACAAACTAAAAAATAAGGAACGCAAAAAA
>JADBJO010000791.1:530000-551021 GCA_016801955.1 Conus betulinus | reverse complement strand
TGCTGGTGTCAAAATTTTTGTCACAAAAGTGAATAAGATGTCGCTAGACTGAAAAACAAAAACAAAAAAAAATGACCTAAACCTACAATCTC
Source organism: Conus betulinus (assembly GCA_016801955.1). Classification (NCBI taxonomy): domain Eukaryota; kingdom Metazoa; phylum Mollusca; class Gastropoda; order Neogastropoda; family Conidae; genus Conus; species Conus betulinus. Next base: position 550,929 of record JADBJO010000791.1, on the reverse strand, counting down.
ACACAATGCTTTTCAATAAAAAAACAAAAAAACAAAAAAAACACTGTAAAACTACATCAATGACTATGCTTAAGATGACTAGTATGTCTGTCACAACGTCACAAGAAAACGTATCTCTACAGCATAAAGGTGATCAATAGAAATTAATTCCATAATACCAACTGAAATGTACCTTGTTGCTCACCCAACATCAACTACAGAAGTGCTACATGGCCAAGTCTTGTCACTGTATGTGCTACACCACTTTCCTCTGACATACCTTGATGAACTTTGTTATGCCTGCGTAAGCGGGTAGTGGTCTGAAAGGTGCGCAGACATCCTGGATGAGAACACCTGTAGGGGTTGACACTGGTGTGTGTGTAACTGTGGGTACGCAACTGGTGGTGCTTCCTGAAGGTCTCTTGGCAACCCTCCACCTCACACTGACCAATAACAACATCAAACTCATTATGATTTTAAACACACGCTAAACTATGAAAACAGAGCTGATCAAGACGACAAAATCAAGCATAAGTAATAAATATCATATCAATACAGCACATAACCGCAAACAAATCTGAAGTCATTTCAGCTGCTCGAGATCAACATAAGCCCAACACCAAGCAGTGAAAACAAGAAATGTATAGGAAGGGCTTGTCCAATCCCTGATTCCAGAAGAGGGTCTGATTGAACCTTCTGGGAAAGATGTCGAACTCTTGTTCCATTGTCTAGCGTCTTGATTCCCACTTGAGACACCCAACAGGGAAGAGATTTTCTCTCCTGAGTTAATATACATGTAGACTCCAGCCCCTCATGGTCCTTTCCATGAGACTTGAAGCCAAAGTCCCATACAATGATACATTGAAAAAAAAATCCCCTGCTGTTCAATCTCATGCCACCTTGCGGAGATGACTAGGCCATCGTGTGCCAGTAGGATGGACGACGCATAAATAAAACACATGCACACTGGTGCTGTGTGTGGGCATCATCCCTGAAGACAGAATGTGGCTGCCTTAATGGTGGGATTATAAATGGTCACATACACAGCATTCTCACCCACTGTGAACCCTTGGAGTTGTGGCCAAGGAACGAAGAAAGATGGAAAGAATGAGAAAAATGAAAGGGACACATTCCTGTTAGACTGAAAGAACTTATTTTTAATGCTGCCTATCTACTATTCCATCCCATGCCACTTTTCTTACTATAGTATATTCTATCAGGATTGTCCTCTCAGTGTCTGTTTCAGTTTCATCAAGGAGGCGTCACTGCGTGCAGACTAGTCCATATACACTACACCACATCCGCTAAGCTTTGAGACCACACTACGCATGATTTTAAGCTGATGGACTGACAACCAGGATGAGAGAATTGAAGACGAGGGTCTCCTGGCTACAACTTTGCAGATGTCTAACCTACGTATAAGCCCAACACGCTGGTCAGACCTTGAGTGCCTACCTAACATTGTTTCTTTTCCTTTTTTTCTTTTATTTCATTTTATCACTATTTTTTTCAATTTTACTTTTCTTTTCTTGTATGTGTGTGTAGTGACTGCACATGTCAACTGTCCACAGCAAACTATCCATGTTCAGTCACTATGAGACCACTCATCAATCCATGTTCAGTCACTATGAGACCACTCATCAATCCATGTTCAGTCACTGTGAGACCACTCATCAATCCATATTCAGTCACTATGAGACCACTCATCAATCCATGTTCAGTCACTATGAGACCACACGTCAATCCATGTTCAGTTACTATGAGACCACTAATCAATCCATGTTCAGTCACTGTGAGACCACTCATCAATCCATGTTCAGTCACTATGAGATCGCTCATCAGTCCATGCTTAGACACTATGAGACCACTCATCAATCCATGTTCAGTAACTATGAGACCACTCATGAATGCTGCTGAACCAGCTTTTTTTCCCCTTCTTCTGAATCAGTATATCCAAGACACTGCAAATGAACACCCCTTTATGCAGTTGAAGCTTTCACTATGTCAATAACAGTCAGATTAAAATCATACTATCTCAAGCTCTCACAGACTTGTGCTACTCAGACCCAAGCCCGTAAGGAATCAGATCCTATCGTGCCCATCCAACAGTCCCCTTGTATTTTGCCAATATCAAAGAGTTTCTAACGGTTTTGCAGTGGAGCCAAGTCTACTGAAAGTTTACTGATATGCTCAGTGGATGTTTACCTTGAACTGGAGAGTGAGTGGAGGGCCTGAAGTCTGGTCACCCATGTGGGAAGGGGGGCATGGCATTTGTTCACTCAGTGGCAATGTACATGGAGGGTAAAATACTGGCAGTGCACTGTTTTTCTTCATCTCAATTCTGTCTACACATTTTTTCTTTTTGTTTGTTATCTGTCATTTGTTCTCACAGCAGATTGGTTGAATGGTAAATCAGCTTTTGCTCCAGCATAAAGAAATATCAAAGGGCAATAATTCCCTGACAGTCAAGGGATTATTGATTCACATAGTATGATAATCATTAATACTTTCCAGACGGGCGCGGCAGAGCAATGTCACTTCCCAGCATGCGCATGCACAGCATGTGCTTACAACCATTGCAGACGCACACAATTTTGCACTTTTTTTATTTTATTTTACGTCTCCTAATATAAACCGAACAAGCTGTTGTTATATATCAACGGAAAGTGTAAACGCGAACTTTGTAATGAGCATTGAATCAAATACATTCTGGGTAAAATAGCAAAGCCACAGTTACGGAAACAACATAAGTAAAACGTGGAAACACAATCTTGTCTACATTTGTTTGCTAGTATGACAACAGCAAATGAGGAAGAAAATTGAAAAGGGGCAAAAAAACTTTGCACTTACTTTGAACAGATCCAGAGAAAACCTAGGTATCAGTATGTGTAATCCAAGTGAATTCTTTCTTTTTTTAAAGGAAATTAAATCACTGCACACAGAAGACACTTTTCACTGTTTTGATTTCAGATGAATAAGATGTATATAACTATTAAATACACAGTGCAAATAAAATCAAGTTCAGATTCTTTTCGATAAACTTGCACACCTTTACCTTCCTTGTTCTCTGAAATGCTTTGCTGACTAACACCACTTGTCTCCTGCCCATATATATTGGTGAGGCAGGAAATTCCACATGTGCCTTCCCAGTGCCAGATGGGTCTCTTTGTTTGGACTACTCTGGGGTCACAAAGGTCATCGCTAGTGCGTGTAAACTTAACCTTCCAGTGGCTATGACCCTGTTCTAAATATTTATGGCAGCTGCATCTCCTAAACAGTAGACCAGAGAACATGGGAATTTTTTATATTTGTGCTGTCACGGAGGCAGGGCATGTCCAGGGACTACAGCAGCGTTGCTGTTATAGAAGCACACCTTGTCATGAGCGGGTCGACTGAATTGCCGTCACTATCGCACAGCACACTGTGAAAAGGTTAAATCAACAACAACAACAACACAGAATATGGATGACCCAAACTTGTGCAGATAATTGGAAATAAAATCCATGTCTTGAGAATTGTCAACTATTGAATTAAAAAACAGCAAAACAAGCGGGGTAGTCTTTGCCCATAAGGAAACCTTATGGGAGCAAAGACTACCCCGCTTGTTTGCTGTTTATTGTTTGCTGTTCCCTGCCTCATTTCATTTCCGGTTTTATTGAATTAAAAGTCCATCAAAATTTTTTAAAAAATCAGAAATTCAAATTATCTGATAAGAGTCCCTTTAAAATCATTTGCGCTTGCATGGTCTTTAAACCTTTTGTTTGCTTCCTGTTCAAAAAACAAACTGATGAGATGAAAAAAGAAGAAGAAAAAGAAGAAGAAGAAAAGAAGAAGATGAAGAAGACTTCCACAGAAAAGTAGACAGCTTGGTCACTGAAATACACAACGACATCTCCCAATAAAGATCCTTTAAATAAAGATTTCCTCTCTTTGTGTTTGATGACTTCTTTCTCACTAGAACAATATTCTCTTTGGAGATTTACCTCCCATCAAAGATTTCCACCTCTAAATTCCAAATTTAATATCTTTCTGTAATACAAAAAGCCACAGAGGTTTAATTGTAAATGATACACAACTTGACAAGTAAGCACTTACACTGTGGAGAGGAAGAAAGGAATGTGAGTAACAGTACATATCCCTTTTTCTGCTGTATATTTATTTCATGCTGAATGTGAATACATGAGAATTTATTGAGATACATTTCACTTCCACAGGATTTCGAAGCTGTAGCTTTACAGCCACGAAGAACATTTACAAACTGGCAAAATAGATCAGATGCAAGCTCCATGCAAAGGTGCCATATTTTTACCCCCTTACCTTGTATTTATGCAGAGCTTCTGCACTGTGTTGTCGCCTGATATGCTTTTGTAGATTATGTGCCAGTGTGAATTCTCTGCTGCATCCATCCTCTTCACATCTTAAAAAATACAGATACAGAGAACAAAATGATTTGTGTCTTAACATGCAGCAGAAATCAGGATTTTATACTGCCTTCATCCCAAATGTAATAATTCAAAAGAAAACACACACACACACAAAAATCCGGTCAATGGGATCTTCTACAACCATGTCTACATTCAAAAGGAATTTACTAGTCTCCTAAAAAGCAAGTACGCAAAGAATTAGTATTTAACATTTCAGTAACTATAATCATATACAAAAAAGAAAGTCTGGATCCTGCAGGAATGCATCAGAGGTCATACAAAATGCAACTGACAGGAAATAACACGGCGATGAACATGTGATCCAGGGCTCAAAATACCCCATCCATCAAATTGTTCAGGACAACTAAACTTTCTAGTGGCCAAGTAATACTGCTCTCTCCACTGTCTATTCTGCCACCAATTCTTTTTAACCATGTGCAGACTCTTCAGTGCAGACTGCAGTGCTCTTTCAAACTGCATACTGGCTGTGCAAAAAGTTTTCAAAAGGAACAAAAAAAGTCCCCTTACCAGTTACTCACTGAGTAATTTGACACACTAAATATAACCTAATTTTTACTTGTTTATCCATCCTTAATGTGATAGTGTGACTCACTAAATGATTAATGTTTACCCATCCTTAATGTGATAGTGTGACTCACTAAATGATTAATGTATGTATGAGTGTGTGTTGAAGTTTAAAGTAGGTAACCAACTGGTCAAAAAAAAAAAAAAAATCCAGTTTATTTTTTTCTTAAAACCATGCTGTTTTTGCACAGATCCTGGCATATTTTCACGATAAAAGATATTCTTAAATCTACACCTTCTGAATAGCTGATTTATGATTTTAACAAAATCAAGATTTCACATGTAGATTTAAAATAAACTGAATTTTAAAATATAAAAGAACTGTAATAGAAATACAGAGAATGTTCTACTAGTTTTCCTTAATTAAAATGGTTTCAGTGTCAAAATAGCATAACATAACCTTTGCATTTTTCCACAGAACAGATTTATCTATGTCTTAAAGCCCATTTCAAAAGTCTAAATCTTCTCTGTAGGTTGCTTGTGAGTATGTGAGTGTGTGTGAGTGTGTGTGTGTGTGTGTGTGTGTGTGTGTGTGTGTGTGTGTGTGGTTGGCTGATTTTGATAATCAGTTAAAGAACTCACAGAAAATGTGGATGCAGTTAAGGGATTGAAGTGATGTGTTATGCATTTGTCATGTGAAATACAAGCAAGGGTGACACTTTGAAAATCTGAAAAAACTGAAAATGAGGCAGGGGTCCAGGGGCCCCAGCACAATGGCGCAAGGTAGGCTAACAAAGATCACTGGACCTGTGTTGTCTACAACGATAGAGAGCGCTTCCTCATTTCCCGTCGTCTGCTACAGTGCTGCCTCAGTCATAACACCACCGATTCAACTGCTTTTTCCCACGAAAATTTTTTTTTTTTTTTTTTTTTTGAATAACAAAACTTGAAAAACAGAATTTCCGTCTGGGGCCTTGCCAAGAAAATGGATTTCAGTCACCCAGACGGAAGAGTGGCACCCATGTACAAGAATTTTGCAAACAGTGTGATCTTTGTGCATTTTATAAGATAAGATAATGTTGCTTATAGCCCAGCCGACCACAAAGGGCCACATCAGGGCTGTCACCACGTTAAAATCAACTCACCAGCCATTAAAAAAAAAACAAAAAAAAAAAACAAACAACTTTCACACATCTCTTTAAATATCTTCTAGAAACGCACCAGAAACTTCGTTAAAAATCTTTCTTCCATAAAATCTTAAATCAGATGAAAAATGTTGTTCTCTCAAAACCCCAAAGATCACGTCAGGTGGGACATCTCTGAACAGGATTTTCATGGACTCTGCTGTAAAATGTTTGTGTCTCACATCGTGCAAGTCCCAACATCCAAAAGAACGAGTTTCACTGTGAGTGGCACATGACATTGAACGCACTACGGAGCTTCTTCACTCTTTAAAAGGTAGGAATGGGTAAAATACGAATGGGTGGTGTGCAGCCGGCACAGAACTGTCTCCTCCCTACGACCACCAGATGTAGATGAGAGGAACTCCTTAAGGTTTGGATGGATCTGAAATAGTTTGTTATCCGTCTGTGTATTCCAATCCTCCTGCCAGAAGTCTCTGACATAATCGTTAATTTTGTGGCATTCTTGGCCAAATGATCAACCATTTCATTCCCTCCGATGCCAACATGACTGGGAACCCAAGCCAGAAAAATGTTGTAACCCTCCGCTTTCAACCTGGTTAAAAGTTAAAAAAAAGTATAAAAGTTTCTGGATGCTGAAGGTTGCGGCCAGCTATGGCCTCCAAAGCTGACAGTGAATCCGACAAAACCAGAAAGTCCCTCTTCGTAGATTGTGAGATTATCCTCAGTGCTAGAACCAGAGCTGTAAGTTCAGCAGAGTAAGCAGAAGCATCTGAAGGAATATGTTCTAACAGTATTTGAGAAGAAGCACCAGGGCAATAGGCTGCACAGGCCATTCCACCTTCAGACTGGAACCGTCAGTGAAAATTTTCTGATAGATAGGATGGGAGTTTTGACCAGAGAGCTGGTAGACTCTTTGTGAAAAGCTGCAAGATCAAAATGAATCTCTGGTGTGAAAAAAGGTGCACGGAGGCTCATCTGGAAACTTGGAAAAATCAGACACAACTCCTAGGTCTAGACCTGCATTCCGCGCGTGAGGCTTCATACGAAGGCCAAACGGGCGGAATACAATTAGGGTTGTTTTCGAATTTGCTTTGGAACTGAGGGTCAAAAACACAGTCATAAGCAGGGTTTTCCGGTTCCAAGAACAGTCTGATATAGTAGTTCAAAGATAGTTTCAGCCTGCGGCTGGACAGTGAGGGTTCACCTGCCTCTGCGTACAGGCTGTACACAGGGGTGGTGCGGAATGCTCCAAGACAGAGATGAAGCCCTTGATGGTGGATAGGGTCAAAGAGTTTGAGGTAAGATGGTCTTGCAGTTCCATACACAGCACAACCATAATCCAATTTGGAACGGACCAAGGCTCTGTAAAGGTGCAGCAGAGTTTTCTTATCAGCACCCCAGTCAGTGTGTGCTACGACCCGTAGAATATTCAGAGCTTTCTGGCAAGAAGTTTTGAGGTTTTTAATATGGCTGAGAAAGTTCAGTTTTTCTTATCCCCCAGAAATTCAGGATCAGCAAAAAAGAATTTCACGAAAAAAAATTGTGAAAAAAATGGACTGACTGGGTTCTGGTATGTGAAAAGGTAAACCCGTTTTTCTCGGCCCACTGTTGAATCTTGTTGACATAAAGTTGGAGTCGATGCTGTATGCTGGTGTAAGAAGCTCCAACTGCGTACAGCGCAAAGTCGTCAACAAACAGAGAGGACTCGGAGCCCTGGCCTACCAATTTCACAATTTCGTTGATTTTAATGCTGAAAAGGCAGGAGAAAGGATGCACCCCTGAGGTACACCCAACTCCTGCCCGTGGATGTCAGAGAGTGTGGTGCCAACACACACCTGGAACTGTAGTTCAGCCAGAAAGTTTTCTGATAAACAGAGGCAGATAACCATGAAAACCAAGTTTATGCAAATCCATAAGAATTCCTGATTTCCACGTGGTGTCATACGCTTTTTCTAGGTCGAAAAAGATAGCAACTACATGCTGCTTATTGACAAAGGCATTGCGGATGGTGGTTTCCAGACGGATTAATGGTCAACTGTCGAGTGGTACTTGCAGAACCCGCACTGTTCACTGGCCAAAAGGCCATCGGTTTCCAGCTTCCACATCAGACGGGAGTTGACCATCTTTTCCATCAGCTTACAGAGGCAGCTGGTCAGAGCTATTGGGCGATAGTTTGATGGGTTGGTAGGGTCCTTTCCAGGCTTTGGGATGGGAATGATCAGGGCTTTTTCGCCAGGAGGGCGGAAAGCACCCTGTGGTCCAGATATGGTTATAGACTTTAAGAAGGGTCTGGAGACAGCTTTCTGGAAGGTGTTTCAAAACCTGATAATGAATGTCATCCAGACCAGGGGTAGAATCATTGCAGGTTTGTAAGGCTGATTAAAAAAAAATTTTTAGTTCATTGATCGAAAAAGGAAGATTGTAGGTTTCAGAGTTGTCTGATGTGAAATTGTATGAAGATTTCTCTCTGATTTGCTTGTTTCTTAAAAAGCTGCAGATTTATTTGAAGATGAGGAATTCTGTTGGATGGTGGAGGCCACAGATTGGCAACAGCTTGTTTGTCAGTGATCAGAGCATCGGCAAGTTTCAGGTGATGAATGGAGGGGTTGGTGTTCTTCCCTTTGATTTTTCTGATGATGTTCCAAACTTTTTTCTTTGAAGTTTTAGACGTCAGCCCAGAGCAGAAGTTTCTCCAAGACTGACGTTTACTGATTTTGAAAGTGTGTCTCGATTTGGCACGGAGTTTCTGATGGGCTCGAGCGTGGGACCTGAAGGTCGTTGGTATATACCCGACGCTGAGCCCGTTTGCGTATTTTTGAGATTTGTTGGCAGTCAGAATTAAACCAGGGTGTTTTGGGCAGTTGGGTTTGTCGGAAGACATTGGAATACAGGTTTTAGCACAGTTTATCACAATATCGGTCAGAGATTCTGCTGGGTCTGGACTCTGAAGAAAATCAATTTCCTGGAATTCTTTTGAAATACTGGTTGCAAAAAGATTCAGTTTTTGCCTTCTTATAATATAATTAAGACGTTGTGAGACAGAGGCGGTTTCAGTTAATACAGGTTTTAAAAGAACAGGGAAATGGTCACTTCCGTGCAGATCGTCATGGACAGACCACTCATAGTCCAGGACCAGCGAGGGGTCACAAATCAACAAAATCTAAACACACGAAAGTGAACCTGTGGAGGAGTGGAGGTAAGCTGGAGTTCCATCGTTCAGACAACAAATCAAAGTCTGAATCTCTTCGTCATCACCTGCATTCAGTTGTGTATTTAAGAAAGTTGGACTCATCTTCAAGAAGCAGACCTCTGGATGACGAATTCACACTACCCCAAAGGGGGTTGTGTCCATTGAAATCACCCAACAGCAAAAAAGGCCCGAGGAAGCTCTCCAATCAGACTGACAAGGTCCTGACGACAAACCGGGACAGAAGGTGGCAGAGAGTGAGCAAATTGTAATAGTCTTGTGGAGAGTGACTCTCGCAGCTACAGCTTGAAGGGAGGTAGTCAGAGCGACAGGACTAAACAGCAAAGTTTTATGTAAAAGAAGGGCAACACCACCCGACAGTCCCAAATGTGGATGGTTGTGCAGGCTTGGAAAGAATATTAAAGCCAGAAAGAGTGAAGGTCTTCTGGCTTGAATTTTAGTTTCTTGAAGAGCTACGACGTAAGGTTTTAATGTTTGACACAGAAGCTGCAGCTCCTCAAAGTTTGAATGTAAGCCACGGATATTCCAATGGATTATTGTACTGTCCATGGTGCAGAGAATGAATAGGAGAGAAATCAGGTCATCTCCTCGTCATCATCTGCATTCAGTGGAGTGTATTTATTAGAAAGTTGGACTGGACTGTTGGAGTCTTCAGACCTGTTGGCAGACTTGCCCACAGGTGAAGAAGGCCTGGATTTTGGAGATGGTGGAGGGTTTCTTTCTCATCTCCACCATCTCCACACTGGGTTGAACTCCCTTGCCCGCACGGGCACTGCTCACAGAAGTTCGAGGCGGAGGGCTGGCTTTTTAATCTGCCCAGCAGCAGAAGGAGTAGACTGCTGGGCAGTCTGAGGGGTGGCGGATTTTTTGCCTCCACCAGGGGCACCCCTTGGACTGGGAGGTGGGGTCTTTGCTTCCAGAGTTTTACATTCTACTTTGCAACGTTTTGTGAAAATAAATTCATCAGTCTGGCAGCAGACTGAACGGGTTGAACTTTCTTTATTGCTGAAGCATACGAAAGACACTGTTGATGTTTGGCTACCAACAACCTGTCTACATCCCTCAAAAAATGAGATTTTCTTTTCGGTTTTAACCTTCTGGATATTGGACTCTGAATCCAAACAGGGCAGGTGCGTGAAGAGGAGGGTGGTCGCCACCACAGTTCGCACAATGAGCCGGATCTTTACACGGCCCATCATGGGTTGCCTTGCAGCAAACACCACACACCTCCTCCCCCCAGAACAGCGATCTCTGACATGTCCAAACTTCTGGCATTTGAAACATCTCATCTGAAGACGGAACATACATTTGCACACGGACATTTAAGTAGCCTACTTTAATGACCGGAGGTAGCAAAGGGTTGCAGAATGTCAGAAAGAGGGTGTTGGTGGGCACTCTTTCTGCACCTTTTTTAACTGTCACCCTATGCACCTCCGTCACACCTTGGATGCAAGCTCTGTCTTGATCTCTGCTTCTGAGACACCTTTCAAATCTGGGCACCGAATAACTCCTTTTAGACGAATTTAACTGCTTATGTGGAGTCACCCGGATGTCTCTGTCCACGAACCTTGTTGCCCTCAGCAGCTGTTCCGATTGCTTCTTCGATCTGCACTGGACGAGGAATGAGCCGTTCCGTAGCCTTTTCACTGACTGAGGGTCACCTGCTAGACCTTGAAAGCCCTTCTGAATTGCAAAAGGACTCAGAGCGGAAATAGGCTTTTCCTGCTCTGTCCCTTCAATCACAAGCCAGGAAGCCCAAAAACCTGTCCTCTGTCTCGTCTCCATATCTGAGTCACTGTCTGAATCCAGTTGTCTGGAAATGGGGTCCACTGCCTTCCTCTTCTTTATGGGGGGGAATGATTTTAGATAAAGCCATGTTTTATGTGTATAAATTTTCGTCTCACCTTTACCCACCCACCATGGAGTCCAACAAAGGGGCCAGGGCCAAGAAATCACTGTCTTGACCCCTTCCAGGCTTCAGGAGAGATATACGACAAACAGAACGCCACTAACCCTATCCCCCTGATCATGCTCAACTCCCGGGAACAGAGAGCTGAGCACTGCTGCAGGGGTTAACTTGGCCAGCCGGAGAACTGCCTGTCTTGACCCAGCCCCATGAAGGGGGAGCCGATTAATACACCTGGGCCAGAGTGTACCTCCTGTCTAGGAGAGGTTTGAGCCAAAGTGAAGTGTTGAGGGCGCTGGCCCTCTCAATCACCAGGATCTCATCCCCCTCCGTCACAGGTCGCACCGCACGGCAAACGTGGCGGATCTTAAGAAGACCACAGAGAGAAAAAGAATGTGGAAAAGAAGACTTGAAGGGGAGATGAAGATAGAAAAGAGCCAAATAAGAAACTTAAAAGGCAGAAAACAAGAAAGGAGAAAGGCGGGTTACTATTAGTCAGGATCCTCACCCTTAGCCTGTCTGACATGGGGAAGCCCTACCAGGGGCATCAACTCCTTACCACGTTGTGCTTAGCTAAGGGATCACAGGACCACGCAAGCCCTCCGACCACAGCAAGGTTGTAACCCCCGGAGGGGTGCATTTTATATCATTTTTTAAAAGTTTAAGTGTTGACTCAAAATGGCACAAACAATGGGACATTGTCACACTGGCATACTTCCACATATACCTACACGCTAAGTTCTTCAGTGCTAAAAAGTCCAGGCACTTTTTCAATTCAGCAAGAAAACGTAAGTTAATAAATGACATATTTCTATTCAATAAAGTGAAAGGAATGAAAAATATGTCTTTGGAATTTTGAAATTTTGAATTGACCAAAAATAGTCCTGTCATGAGTTACTTTCGTTCCTGTATTCAACTACCCGTGCAAGGGGTTAGCATATATGTATACATGCTTTTGAGAACACAAAAAATACATCGTTTATTAGTGGCAATGCTTTCATAATTTGTCCAAATGACAAAAAAATTGTTTGAAAATACTAAATTTCAAGCAGTAAACTGAAGGATTGAAATCATGTTCTATGCATGACCTAGGATCTGAAAATTCCATGCATATGACCTTCACCCTCATCACATGAACCAATCATATTTTATTTGAGAGAAACTGGTTTTTGTTTTCTGCTTCTTTGAATGTAACTTGTAATACAATGAGTAAATGACACTGTGCTCCGATTCATTGCACACAATGAAGTTTCATTATTCACTCAGGGCCCACTGTCCTTAAAATGATACGTTTACTGTTTATCAATCATTACTACACTTGTGAATTGGTGAGATTACATTGACAATCAGCTTAAACAAGCACTGAATTGAAAGCAAGTGTCCATGTCCCAAAACCGTTTCCCAGTATCATGGACTTGCACACATGTATGATCATGTGTGAGCATTTCTGCCATACACATACGTTTGCGAAAGCATAACTTTCAATCTTATTTTGAATGCTTTCAAACTTTCCCCACTGCATCCCACCACCCCCATCTGCCAATTTCCATAACAATTAAATAACATTCTATTTTCAAATGCTGTTGCTGATATTTGTCTGGGATACTAAACAAAATCAAATAGATTAAATCTTTAATTAATAAGAAACAATCAAAGCACACAAGAAAAAAGACAGACACAAAAACACTGATAAAAGGAAATGAAGAAGCTTGTTACCCAAGTATAAAACATAAGGAAGTACAAATATTCATTAGTCTCACTGAAAAATTGCCTTTTTCTGCTCTCTCAATGGACCATGGGCATTCTTCTGGTGTCTCAGGAGATGTGTGTGACGGCAATAACTCTTGTTACACCCAGGTTCTTCACATACGAATGGTCTCTGAAAGCAAACATTATCGAGGGGTAACTTAATAGTTAAATGAGTTTCTCAACTAGAGAAACTTTACACCACACACACACACACACACTCACACACACTGCAATTGATAATTGACAAAAAATTTTTCTTGTTTGATCTATATCAAGTGCTTTTAAACAAAAATGGAACCAATCACGTAACTGCGAGATTTTTTTTCCATGGGATATCTTACACAAATTTCAATACACACATGCAGATCAATCACAAACACTTACAATGACAAATTACCATTCTTATGTTATGCCCAAGTACTATTAATTTTTACCAAGTTATTGGCAACATCACACAAAGCACCAAGGGAGACAGGGAGTTGAGTGAGGGACACACACACAACATATTGGGTATATGTATTTACTTCGCCTGTATGAGTTCTCAAATGGATGAACAGTCTGTCCCGTCTTTTGAATTCTTTGCCACAATCTTCTACACAACAAATAAACTTGGAAGTTTGTCTATCGCTTGAATGCTGCCCTGAATCAGTAACCGACACGTTCTCGTTCCCGGCCATGCTGTTAACTTCAGACCTTCCAAGAGTTATCTACCCTCGAAGTACAAATGTCTTTTAACTCGAATCCAACAAAATGAACAAAAAAACAAAGACAAAAACAAAAAACAAACGCACACGCCAGCGCGAAAGTATACATTCTTGATGGGCAAACGTTTCTATTTATTTTGGGTGGGTGTTTGTAGAAATGCTGCATGCATCGAACAATCCAACATCTGGCATAGATTGTCGGTGCTGAGCATTAGGCAACGCCGACTGGAATTTTTCAGTGGTAACTGATCTTTTTAAGGTGGCAAGAATTTATCATAGTTTGTCTTCTAGTTCTCTTACTGCTACCCCCCCCCCCCCCCCCCCCCCCCTCCCTTTTTTGTTCTGTTACATTTTGGGACGGTGAAACATCGATTTTTGTTCCGAGAGTAGGTTTCCACAAGGCTGTTGACGATGATGCACTGGCAGGTGAATGTGCCGTTGACCAGTTTTTTTTTTGTTTTGGAACTAGGACTATTTTCTGAGTCGTGGTAAGGGAGGGAATTGGGGTGGAAGAGTGGTGGGAAAGGAGAGGAAGAGGAGAGAATGGGGTGACCAAGGTACCAACCACTCATCTTCCCCTGGGAGAGAGAGAGAGAGAGAGAGAGAGAGAGAGAGAGAGAGAGAGAGAGAGAGAGAGAGAGACGGACAGACAGACAGAGGCACACACACACACACACACACACACACACACACACACACACACACACACACACACACACACACACACACACACACACACACACACACACACACACACACAGCGAGAGAGAGAGAGAGAGAGGGGGGGGGAGGAGGAGATGATAATCTGATGATGATTATGATAATGATGATGATGATGATGGTTCAGATTTTCAAAATGAAAATAAAACAAAGTGATAAAAATGTTTTTTGATGGCAAACTAAAACAGATGCTGCGTTACGGAACACAAGCCGAAACGAAACAAATAATCATACGCACAAAAGAAAACAAGTAGCGCTTACTTTATACAGGCGTGCAAAACCGACAAGTGATATTTCTATGCCGATGTAGTAGTAGTTCAGGAAATGACGTTACATGTGGAAAGACTGATGTCGTTCATTTCTTAACGCGCACATGAAAAACTGGCAAGTACAATCATCAACAGAAAAACCCTTATCATGTATGTAGATCTATAAAAGTGGACGTGGTAGTATTTGTCTCTACCTACATTATGCATATGTGTGCCTACAGATTCTTGATAAAATGGGCGAGTGCCCTTTTTCTGTTTTTTTTCTTTTTTCTTTTTTTTTTTGGTTTGTTATGCCAGTTTTTTTGTTTTGTTTGTTTCATTCTTGTTTATTTTTTTCGCGCGCGCGCGCACACACACACGTGTGTTTGTGTGTGTGTGTGTGTGTGTGTGTGTGTGTGTGTGTGTGTGTGTGCACCCTTTCATGCGCGTATGTGTGCGTGCGTGCGTGCATGCTTGAGTGTGCGTATGTGTGTATGTGTACGTGCGTGCGTGCATGAATATGTGTGTGTGTGTGTGTGGGGGGGGGGGGGGGGTGTGTGTGGAGTGTTGTGCTCTGTGTGTGTGTGTGTGTGTGTGTGTGTGTGTGTGTGTGTGTGTGTGTGTGTGAGAGAGAGAGAGAGAGAGAGAGAGAGAGAGAGAGAGAGAGAGAGAGAGAGAGAGAGAGATCTATTCCTTTCTATCTTAAAATTTACATTCTTTTCATAGTGTTTTCTTAATGTCAGTACAACTATGAGTCAATCAGGTAATAAACTGGTTTCATTCAGTCAGTGTGTTTTATCTATCTATCTATCTATCTATCTATCTATCTATCTATCTATCTATCTATCTATCTATCTATCTCTAGGCTTTTCTACTGTTCAAGGGCAAGGTGATACTATAATTATGAACATGTACTTAATTAAAAATATGCACATAAAAACTCTCACTCAAATATTAAAAATTTCCATTTACACTATGTGCATGTATTGTTAATTCACTGTTCATATAATTCACCCAGCAAGTAGCGTTGAATTCCATTGCACTGTCAAAATTAATCAAGAATATTTCGACTTTCTCTTTGACAAAAAATAGCATTTTTTTCTTCATTCCAACTTCATATAGCGTACTTAAATTTTTAGTTTACATTATTTACGTTTTTGTTGAATCATGCTAAGAATTTCTCTATCAGGGAGCATTTTTTTTTTTTTTTTTACAATGCAGTTTATTATTAAATATCAGCTCCCAATTAACTTTGACACTGTTTGTGACTTGTTTGATTCATTCGTTGCACCATTTAGACATCTAACAATTAAACGAGTATATGTAATACCCCAGTTTCACTGAGCGCCGATCCGTTCCCCGCTCCGAAAAAATTGCAAAATCGGCAACAACGGGACTAGAGCAGGAATTAAACGGCATGGAGCAGGAAACCCATCTTTGTTCTGCTGCGGCAGTGAACTGGAATGAAACGTTATGGTCGGGAAGAGCGGGTGTGATCTTTGAACATGTTCAAAGACAAGCCCCGATCTCCCCGATCAAAACTAGAGCGGCGTTAGAGCGTCTGTTGATCGGCAGCAACGCAGCTTCACCGGGAACGCATCATATCTCGAGCGGCTTCTGTCGGGAACATCTGGAGTGTAACGTAACTTGAGCGGTGAAAAAGTAGTCATCCCGATGTGTCCAAGATCGCTCCGATTAAAGCACGTTGCTTGTCGCTCTAACACCGTTCTGTTCCCGCTTTGCGCCGATCGCGTGTTTGCATTGCCACACAGGGCGGCATCGGTACAGATTGTCTCACGCTCTGCTGCTGCTGTCGTTACGCTCCGTTCCCGGCCAACAGGATGCGATGACGATCTGCCCACGCTCCATTTCCGCTCTCGCCGCTATATAAGGACCCGTTCCAGTTGTTTTACGATTTCTGCTCCCCAAATGGAAACTCTGAGAGAAGCATCATGCAACGACATAGGCCTGCCTCAAAGACTGGGAGAGCCTCCAAGGCTCCGCCATGGGGGAGCGGAACCATCACCTGCTTCCACCCAGCAAGATGACAACCTTCCTGCAAGTAAACAAGCCGAGGAAGAAGCCGCCCAACAATCAGACAGCCAGGAGAGAAACACAGCCAAGAAACCCAGGCTTCACACACGTCTCTCCAATGAGGAAGAAGTGTGCATGGCAGAATTTGTTTCTGCTCATGAGTGCCTCTATTTAAAAAAAAAAAAAAAAAAATCAGAGACTGGATGAACAAGGCTGTGAAGGACAAACTATGGCAAGACCAGGCCGAGATGATGGGCAAGAGAGTGTGTATGAGATACAGACCTGGTATGACAGCATGTGTATGAGGCTGAGCCACCTCCGAAGGACCAAGTCCGGCCAAGGTGATAAGGAATTCACAGAGCGCGATCGCTAGATTTATGACAGCTTCCAGTTCCTCGTCCCACACATTGTGGAGGGCAAGCACAGAAACCTGGTTAGCTTCAAGGGAAAGATAGCAGCTAAGGCCACAGCCACAGCAGCCACAATAGCCACAGCCACAGTTACAGCAGCACATCACCCAGCCACATTGTCAACTCCACCTACTGAAGCCATAGATATCGGACAGACAGAAGACACGCCAGGGTCCCCACAGGCCCTGCATGATCCTGGCCACATGGCAACCAGCACAACACCATCCACCACCATAGTCTCCAGGCCCAAGACTTCACGCATAGCAAGTGAGCATGAGCTAATGTTTTCCACAGAAAAGCAAAACCGGCTGTTGGCACTCTCACAACAGCTTCTGCAGCAGTTCAGACCTGCCTCCTCAGGTGACCGAGAGTGTCACAACTTCTGCGAATGGGATGTCCAGCTGCCTGGATCAGCTGCCAAGGGATATATACAGAAGAACACAAAGGGACATTTGGGCCTGCCTGCAATGCTACACAGAGGAGCAGGACCGGCGCGATGGACAGCAGCAACTTCAGCAGCAACAGCCCCAGCAGTAGCTGCAGCATCAACAGCAGTGCATGCAACAGGGTTGGCAGCCACCACCCAGTCAGTGGCCTCATCAACTTCAAGGCCGGACTGTGTCTGTGTGGGGGTCCCAGGAGGCAGGATGGGTGCAACAGCTGTTTCCTGGACAGCAAATCTGCAGGCCAGAGCAGCAGCAACAACTACAACAGCCAGCAAGATCCAGCAAATGTCCAACTACGTCTACATCATGACCAAGTACGGACAGTTCCAGTGGCACACCATACATCAACCTCAGCAGTGTTTGCCGAGTGTTTGGGGTTGGCCACGACTCGCAGCTGCATGACCAGCCACAGGAATCTTGGGAAACCGATCCAGAGACACATGATGACCAGGAACAGTGCATAGAGATACTTACGCATTGACTTTATTTTTTCATATCTTGCAATAAACTGTAATAAATTCGTTTTGCGTGTACTGATGATTTGCCATGATTAAAATACGTTTTCCAGTTGATTTGCTTATTAGTCATAAATAATAGTTTGTAACGAACAGGTGTTATGATAACGAAATTAAATGTTTTTTTACTGATGATTCACTATAAATACATTAAACTTTAGTTTACTTTGGACTTGAAATAAGCATGTTATGCTAAATAAAAAATACTTGTAATAACATTTTAGTTTACTTTTCACTTGTAAGAAAATGTATGACGAATAAAGATGTTTCGCATACATACGGTTCATATGCAATAAATAAAGAGCATGGTATCCATGTAAAATTTTCTTTACTTTCTTTAATGACTGTTATTTATTATGACAGTGAGTAAATGACAGTAACGAATAAACTGAGTGAGCTAACTAACAACGACAAGAATAATGTTGTGTATTTATATTTCTCTGTCACACAAAATATGTGATCAAATACTGATTACGAAGTGTTTCAGCGCCATAATTATTCCATCAGTTTATTACAGCACGACAATAGTTCATTATTTTTATGATTACCTTTAAATTATACACGAATACAATGTATGTCTTCACAAAGAAATACAGTTTCAAAACACACTTTTATTTATTAGCAGAATTCTAACAGCGTCACAATTATTCCATCAGTTTATTACAGCACGACAATATTTCAGTCTTTTTATGATTACCTTTAAATCATACATGAACACAATGCATGTCTTCACGAAGAAATACAATTTCAAAACACTCTTTTTATTTATAAGCATAGTTCCAAATTGGAACATTCACGTTGTATTACAATAAAGTAAACTAAATGGAGTACAATGTAAAACATGACATGAACAGTGCAGTTATAGTCTCTCTAGTTGTTTCTGGGACGAATCATTGCACCTTGCCACTCCACAGATCCAGCTGGACTGTTGAAGTATAATCTCAGGTATTCCTGCTGTCTCTTGGCTTCTACAGTGTCCCTGTTTGGGTCCGACAACTGTGTGGAGGTCATGCATGTTAGCATTTACTCTCCATTGGTCAGGAATGAGGTTGTGCTGAACGTCTTCTCCATCCACTTCTGCATTCTGTAGAGCAGCATACCTCATCCTCATGATGTTGTGGCGGCAGACAGCTGCTTCTACGATGTCCCTGACAACTTCTGGTCTCTGCTGGAGAGTAGTTAGCAGAGCCTGCCACCTGCTCGCAAGAATGCCAAAGGCATTCTCCACCACACGTCTTCCACGGGACAGTCTGGAATTGGTGATGAGCTCCTGATCTGTCGTGCCTCTTTTACAGTAGGGCTTCATCAAGTATGTACGCAGAGCAAATGCATCATCTCCGAGGATGAAGTATGGCATATCCCTATCATCATTTATCATACACTCAGAATCTGGGAACCAATTGATGCATCCTCAATACATTCTTTCAGCTCTGAGGCATTAAAGATTTGAGCATCTGACATGTGACCCATGCCACCATAGTCGATCCACAGGAATTGGTAGTTGGCATCAACCAGTGCTAACAAAACAATCGAGAAAAAAAACCCATTGTAGTTGTGGTACAGTGATCCAGAACCTGGAGGTTTCCTAACGGCGACGTGTTTCCCATCCAAAGCTCCAAATGTATGGGACACGTTCCACTTCCTTTTCAAAATACCTAGCAATGTCCTTCCATGCCCGTGGTGAAGAGGGACAGGGGATGACTTCATCTTTGTACTCCACCACAATGGCGCAACACCTCAGGGAGGAAGTCCGCAATGGTGCGGCGTGATACCCTGAAGTCATAATTATGAGAGAGAGACGGTTTGTCCCCGGATGCCAGGTGCCTGATGGTAACTGCCAGCTTCAATCCTGGTTCCAAGGCCTGTCTGAAGTTGGTGTTTTTTGCTTGGAAATTCTTGTGGTCAGTCTCTGGAGCAAGTCATCAAACATTTCAGGAGGCATTCTCAGGTAGTTAAAGAATGATGAGAGTGTCATATTGTCCAAACTGAAGTCTCCTGTCTGCAGTGAGCCATGGCCTCACCCAGGAAGCCTTGTGCCTTTTTCTTCTGTCTCTCCGCATCATCTCTACCATGATATGTTGTTGGTGGACAATGGCCTGTCGCAGAAGAAACAGTGAAGAACACCATACTGAGGATCCATGTCTCTCCCTTTAGTATAAGGCAAACAATTGACACAGCGGCACTGATCAGGCGCCGTTTTATAGGAAATCGGGGAGAATTTTCGCCGTCTAGAGCGTATGTATGTTGTAACTCCAGCGGCATGAACGTGAGTACATCGTATTAAATCGTGTCTAGATTGGTAGAATCGTGTTTACAGCGGCATCGCATCGCCAGTGAACGTCAGTGAACGGGAAAAGAGTGGCATTAGTCGTAGGTGGGTCGGCAGTGAGCGTGCCTGGAGCGTAGCTAGAGCCCAAGTGGCGCCTATTGAATCGGCAGAGAACGGGAATGGTTCCTAGTCTGAGCTGGAACAAATCAGCATCACATCGTACTAAGCACGTAGTACAGCGCGCATCTTAATCATACAGAGCGTAACTTAAGCATAAACAGAGCGTACTTTTGTCGAAAGTGACCATTTTCTTGCCGATGGTTGCCGCTCGAGCGTAGTCCCAAGAGATCGGCAATGATCTTATGGGTCGGGGAAAATCGTGATTCAGTGAAATGGGGGTGTAATCACCACTTGGTTTTGTGTGTGTTGTACGTGCATGCGTGCGTGCGTGCGTGCGTGTGTGTGTATACATGTGTGCGTGCGTGTGTGCGAGCGTGTGTGTGTGTGTGTGTGTGTGTGTGTGTGTGTGTGTGTGTGTGTGAAAACTTTAGTGTTAGCATCAATTTCTCAACAAGTACGCCCATGAGCTTTATCAAACTTGGCAATATGATATATGTTGTTAAGACCTTTCCAGTCATGCCAAACAT
>JADBJO010000791.1:512500-517500 GCA_016801955.1 Conus betulinus | reverse complement strand
ACACTTCAAGCTGAACCACAAGCACCCACCGATCAGACCTACACCTGCAGACTCTGTGCCAGAACATGCCTGTTGGCTTCGGCCTTGTCAACCACGAGCACGCCTGCAGCGAACGTGGACACGGCTCTTGCTAAATCTTCAGCAATGAAGAACTGCCACAGTGACAATACGCCTTTATCAGTAACCCACTGACTATGAAGATAATGCTAAATAAAGTGTAAACAACGTGATTCAGAGACTAGGCTGATTATTGTTGTGTGGTTTATTGTTGTGTGGTTACTTACACCTTTTATCGTGTTTCAGAGAGTCCTACACCCCCCCCCGGTCGTCGATGATGGAGAAAACATCAAAGTTGGGGAAAACACGGAAGTGCACGTCCTGAGCGCCATCCGGAGGACAGACTTCCCAGTGAAGGATGCCGTCTTCAACGCTGTTCTTCTCACCTGGGCCGGCGGCAGAAAGACAGACCGAACGAACTTCGTCTGCTGCCTCAGCAGGACGCCCGCCTTCAGGGAAGTGACCCAAACTCCTGCCGTCCTCACCTTCCAGACCACCGATCTCATCGAGTCTGACATGAAACATAACCTCTATTCATGCTCCATCCGTCAACTGGAGTCCTCGTTAACTGCGGAGTCTCCACGATACGTGGCATTCGCAGAAAAGAAGTGCAACGTCAACATGACAAAGGAAGCTCATGCAATTACTCAGCCTCGTGATGGCCGCAATAAGCTAGCCGTTTGTAAATCCTTCGCCTATGGGAAACTGAATCCCCAGCAGCTCGTGGAATGGTTAGAATTTGCCAAATTGGTGGGAGTGTCGGTGGTACAAGTACATTATAACAGACTAAACGAGAAGGCCCTGACTGTACTTAGACATTACCAGAAAGAGGGGTTCCTCATCTTGGCTCCTGTCACCCTTGCAGCCAGGAAAGGTAAGTCAGGAAGATGATGTCATCAGCTGGTTTTAGGACAAGAAGCTGGTTATTACAAAGTCAATAGGATGAATGACGGATTCAGTTCGGTATAAGTAGCTTTCCCTTCTACTGGATCTGATGCCGGACAAGCAGATTACGATAGGATAATGAAGCAAGATGTACCAGACTAATAATCACTTCCACTACATTTAAACGTTGAAATCCGGTCCACCCCCTACATATTCCTGTATTTCCCGATATAAAATACACTTATAATCGCAAACGCACATTACTGGGTCTCTTTTTTCAACTCACAGAACCTGACTCGAATAAAATTGATATTTAAAAATGAGGGGTGGGGAAGGTAGAACAATGTTTTAAAGCTACATTTGTTTTCTCTGTGTCACTGAACATGTGCTTGAGGTATTTGAATGGAATAGAAGGAACTTGAAAACCATTTTTCCCTTTAAAAAAACGTTTTCGGCCAGGGCCTTTGTGTGCGTTTTTTCAAAACAGTATTTAAACTGTTTAAGCAGGACAGCTATTGGAAAAAAAACACACAACAACAACAGTAACAACAGAATAACACCAGGATCTGTTCTAAATTGTTCTACAACCTTTTGCTGTGCTGAAATTGTCATAAGCAATGCGGGGGCTTTTTTTTTACTGTGTCGACATGATCAAGATCGTGACTGATCAATTGTCGAATATTTATATCCGGCTTGAAAAAAACACAACATAAATAAACAAACAATATGCGACACATTTTTTTTCTAAATGTGACACCGTAGATTAATACTTTGGCGTATGAAACTTATTACGTTTGGTATATGAAACATATTAACGTAAAAGAAATTACAAACTCTTGATGATTAATGAGATTTAGTAGAATGTATCTCGGTTGAACAAAAACTCTATTTTACGGCTACGTCTGCTGAGAACACAATCCCAGTCCTTAAGATTACCGATGCATTACATTACTGCACGTGGGAAGGAGACATTAAGGAAATACAGAAATGAATATAAAAAGACCTCTCCTTTTTATAAGATCTGCTTAATTAAATTCTAATGGAAGAAAACAGAATATTACAAGATGCAAAGTAGCTTAGCAACAAGTGTCGTAATAGATTGTTCAGATATTTTCCTATTGCCCATTTGTTTTAAAGGTAACTGCAGGTAAACATGTAAAGATATGCACAGCCAAACAAATGAAATAAACCAGAACGAAACAAGTTTCCCATCCAAACCCAATGACAGAGAGAGAGAGAGAGAGAGAGAGAGAGAGAGAGAGAGAGAGAGAGAGAGAGCAAATCAAACGTGTGTGTGTGTGTGTGTGTGTGTGTGTGTGTGTGTGTGAGAGAGAGAGAGAGAGAGAGAGAGAGAGACAGACAGACAGACAGAGAGACAGACAGAGAGAGAGAGAGAGAGAGAGAGAGAGAGAGAGAGAGAGAGAGAGAGAGACAGACAGACAGACAGACAGAGAGGCAGAGACGGAGACAGCAATATGTCATAGCTAGCAAAATTTAGATGCACAATGTGCGAGTACGCGCACATGCGGGCGCGCTGTGTGTATGTATGTGTATGTGCATGTGCGTGCCCGCGCTGTGTGTGTGTGTGTGTGTGTATGTGCGCGCGCGCGCGCGCGCGTGCGTGAGCGTGTTTGTGCGTGCTTGTGTGTGTGTGTGTGTGTGTGTGTGTGTGTGTGCCCGAGCGTTCGGGCACAGGTGTGTTCGCCTGTGTGTTTGTGCGTGCTTGTGTGTGTGTGTGTGTGTGTGTGTGTGTGTGTGTGTGTGTGTGTGTGTGTGTGTGTGCGTGTGTGTGTGTGCGTGCGTGCGTGCGTGCGTGCGTGCGTGTGTGTATGTGTGTGTGTGTGTGTGTGTGTGTGTGTGTGAGAGAGAGAGAGAGAGAGAGAGAGAGAGAGAGAGAGAGAGAGAGAGAGAGAGAGAGAGATGGCTTCGGAGAAAATGTTTCGACTGCCACTGGCTGGAATCAGATGGGCGAGTAATTGTTACCATCTCATGAAACCCATCTCCCGTCCCCTCCCCCCCCCCCCAACCCTCCCTTCCCCCTCCTCACCACCCACCTCGAAAGTTCTTAAACTTTTTGACTCTGGGCCCTACCCTGAGCTTTATATTCTGATTGCCAAACTCTGACATCTGAACATTACTACAGGCTTTGCATGAGTTCCTGGTCATGTCGGCATCGACACAATGGTGTGTCGGATCAATTTTCTAAGAATGCCACAAAGATTGTGCAGATTCTCTATGCCTCACTGCGATGTAAAGCTCAAGCTGAGACTTACGTCAAAGACCTCGGGCAAAGTGAAAGGAACAAGTAGACGGATGACAAACTTTCAAATTCGTCCAGCCTTTGGCGACTTTTTACCTCGGTCGCAGGTGGCCGTGAAGAAAAAAATCAGTTTTGGGCTGATGATACAAAGGCCATTCGGTTTAAACCCACTCGTAGATTTCAGAAGATGAACAAGCTCCGTGGTGTATTCCATGTGATGTACCCACTCACTAAAAGAAAACACTTTTTTTTTTACAGAGTGTTAGGATTTGCATGATGTCAGACATAAACACTTCCTGGCAAACTCCAAGCAACCCCTGTTCAGAGATGTCCCACCTGATATGATTTTTTAGTTCCCGATGAAGATCAACGATTTTTCATCTAATCTACTATTCTGGAGAAAGATTTGTGAGCATGCTGAGGATGGCACGTTTCTTTTAAAGTCTGTTTTCGGGGATAGTGTTCATTTTGTTTTAAAAACAATGTGTATGAATGTGACTTTAACGAACTGACAGCCCTGATATGGCCCCTTGCGATCGGATGGGTTTTCAGCAACATGATTTGATTGGCTGTGATTTGATACACAGCTATAGAAAAGCCACGTTGTTGTGTTGGCGAACTATTTATTAACTCGCCCAGCTAATTAAGCAACTCAGTGCTGTGGTCAAGCTTGTGAATATTACTCACTCTGGTTTGTCAAGCTACTGTAGTTGTGTTGCGAAAGTATTTTTCTATATTGACAGATTTTGCACTATTGAAGCTGAAGTCTTCCATAGGAACATCAAAACTTTGGGAAGTGCAGACACAAAACTGTTTGGAAGTGTAGCTGGATAATATTGACGGGATTGAAAATTCACTTTGGTGCAACAGTTTGATTACAACTGACGTCCATACACATCCGCCTCAAAAGTTCATGGGAATCAACTTAGTAGTGTCTTACATCTGCTTGGGAAAAAAAAAAAAGCGAACTGTTCAAAGGCTCGTTAAAGTGTTTGGCAGAGTTATCGTGCAGCTTAGAGTTTCCCAAGATTGCCTGTTAGTGTATTCAGATAGTTCTGTAATGAAACCACACAATCTCTCTCTCTCTCTCTCTCTCTCTCTCTCTCTCTCTCTCTCTCTCTCTCTCTCTCTCTCATGCACGCACGCGTGCACACACACACACACACACGCACACGAACACTCACACACGATATTCAAGATGGCGCAAACGGTCAGAAGCTAATCTAAGCTCTTGTTGAAATTGAGCTTATTCACAAGAACTATGACCAGATCCAGTAAGTTTAGGAGGTTGTCACAACAGCCCGACAAAGAAAATAACAGCCCTGCTAAAAATGAAGAATCGGCAGGACTTACAACAGAAGTTCTGGAGCCAGCTGCGAGGCAAGGTCAAGAAGCTGAAAGTAAGAGCAACGTAACTGGCAACGACGCGACCAAAAGAGAAGAAACTCAAGTAAGGGAGCTCGAACAACTGAAAACTTTGATCGAGAAGTTAAGCGACAGGATCTTCTCCCTTGAAAGTACCGTCAAAGAACAAACTGAACGGAGTGGTAGTTAGCTTAAGTAAAAAAAAAAAAAAAAAAAAAAAAAGAAGAAGAAAATACAGCCTAGCAAGCCTAATGTTGTCAACAGATGAATCCAGACGTCGACAGTGATTTCAACCACGACTTGTCGCTCTTGCGCGGAAAGTGGCAAGATCCTTTCCGTCACCCGCGCACACAGAAACAAACGCACTCACACACACACACGCGCGCGCGCGCGCGCGCGCACACACACACATACATACACATAAGTACACGCA